>JAQHUG010000131.1:3691765-3715983 GCA_028555095.1 Dicrostonyx torquatus
GGAGCATTCTCCAGAATGTCTCCAGTATTGTACACTGGGCCTTAGGAGCATTCTCCAGAATGTCTCCAGTATTGTACACTGGGCCTTAGGAGCATCACTGTTTCTCCTCTCTTTGGAGACCCTCTCCGTATCCAGGTCTCTCTCTCCTTTCTTTTCTACCTCAGATTTGGGGGAGATGTGCTCTCTGGGCCTCACTAACGATTCTTTAATAATGAAAACCATTTACAGTAACTTTCTACTAGGGGCCCACATACAGATGCAAAGGAAATAAAAATTCATGAAGAAGATGAATTCTAGATTTCATTGAGTATAAAGAAGTGTGGCTTCTCACAGCCAACGGTAGCAGTCACCAACAAGTGTTTCCTTTGCATTCCAAGAAAGAAGGAGCAACCAAGCCATCCTTCTACTGTAATCAAGGAGCGTGGTGTGAACTTAATTTTTTTAGACAAGCTTTCTCTGTGTAGCTTTGGAATCTGTCCTAGAACTCCTTCTGTAGACCAGGCTAGCCTGTAATTCATAGAGATCTACCTTCCTCTGCCGCCTGAGAGCTGAATTAAAAGCATGTGCCACCACCACCCAGCTTTTTACACTCTTAATTTATTAAATAATCAAATTTAACTGAGTTTCAGAGTCTTCAAGTCACTAGGGCAGATCACTTAATCTCAGCATCCTAAATTCAAAAGTTTGTGCTTTGAATTATATTGAACTGTATTTTTTCTGAGAAGCAGAGTTTTATGGGCAAAGCAATCAACTATGCAGATCAGATAAGACTTGAATGTAGTACTAAGATACCTGAAATATACATATATTATATTATATATACATAATATATGTAATTGCACACTACAGTAATATAATTGTATTTATAGACTAAAGCCTGATTTAATTTCTAAAATCACTGGCAAATCCTAAAGCCCTATTTTCACATTTTAGGTACATTGTCCTCTACCCACACTACTGGCATTGGCTTCTAGTTAGGATGTTTCCTGACTGGATCCTATTAAATATTCTAGCAAGGTTTATTTATTTTTGTCTTTCACCTTGTTGTAACCCCACATAGGGACTATGGACAGAACTGTTGTAATGGGAGGTATTTTCTTCAAAATCTGAAAACAGAGCACTTTACAGCACGTGTTGCACCGCTATAAAGGCTGTAAGGAACATGACACCTCACGTTCATGTCACGTTGCACGGACAGTGAAGTGATAGTTTACATTAAACTCCAAACTTTGGTGGGACCAAAAGTTTGGAAAATTTTTAAGTAGGTGATTTAGTTGAGCATTTCGGACACCTTCTGACTTTAATGTTAATTTCAACCCTGGCTTCTTAAACCGGAGATAGTGACCTGCATGGGTTACCATCAATGTGGTAACAGTACAAGGTTTCTGAGAACACAAGAAACAAAAATTAATTCAGAATTAAAAGTGTAATGGCCCCAAGGTGTTCCTGGAAGCACCCACCTTGCATGACTGCAGCCTTGGTGCCGACCCCACGTGTTCAGCTGCCACCATGCCACACTAGGAAGCTTTGCAGGTCACCCCTCCCATGGGACTGCTGTGCGCTGTGAATTGTAGTCTTTTGTGCTGTATGCATGAACTTTTCTGCTCTTAGAGAAGCACACTAGTTTAATTACAGAAAACAGAGACTTCTATTTTCCTACTGTCATTCCTCAGCACATATCAAATTTATTCCGTTTTTGTATGATGTTGCAGTATTTGATTTTAAAGTTTTCTGTTAGAGTTCTCAAATTGAATTTCATAAAAATTTGTTAAGTTAATTCTAGTTTGGGATAAGAACAATGTTTTCAACAATTTCTGTAATGATGTAAAAACATGGTAGTGCCATTTTATATTTCATATTTATGTGAAATACTGTTCACAGTAGTGACAATTTTACCGTACTTCTTGGAATTGTCACAGATGGATCAGTTCTAAAAGACTGAAGATACTCTGCACCCTGCAGTATGAAACATCCAGCCAAGATTTAATCTTTATACAAAAACATTTTAGTTCATCTTTAAAAAATGATAAAATTATATAAAAGAATTACTTTAAATTGTTATGTGTTCTTATCAGTAAATGTTTGTTTGTAATTTTATATTATGAATGCCTCGGGTCACAAAAAACGTTCTCAGGAGAAAAGGGCTCTATGTGGGAGAAATTTAAGTAGCTCTGTTCTAGACAGGTTTAAAGTCTATGTACCAGGGATAAAGGTTTGTGTCTGTGCCTAAGGGAATTCAACCTCTGCTGAAAATGAGTCAAATGTTGCATACAAAGATTTATTCTTCAGTGGCGAAGAGTCCGTCATTCCAACAGTACACAGTTGGAGCCAGGGACATTCACTCCTCCTTCACCCCCTTCTCCTAGTGATGATGACACTAAGGGCCAGGGCAGCTGGGGAAGTTGTCAGGGACCACAGCTCATTAGCAGCAGAGCCAGAAATAGAAGGCACGTCAGCAGTGGAGCCATCAATCCAGCTCCGTCCTTCTCCACATGCGATAGATTATATTAGTCTTAAAATGGGATCTGTGGCTCTTTATTCCTCAAAAGAGGAAAGGAGGGAGAGAGAGATGGAGAGAGAGGGAGGGAGAGGTGTTGAAGTTACAGAAGGAGATCTAAGGGGAAATATCACAGAACCAAGCAGTGAGAAACAGAAATTAGCCTGCGCCCAGGTTGAAGCAGCACGTGTGCTCTGACAGGAACCGCAAGTTAAGAGAGTCCCTTTGCATCTAGTTCCCCGTTCATGGTGGTGTGCCTTTTCTACCTCTTCCTACTGTTCCGCTGCAGCCTTTGGTCCGCCTCTATTGTGTTTCTCTCCCGAATTAAATATGTATGATGTTTTTCTTCCTTCCTTCCACCTATATTCATGTTTCTCATGAAATTCATGAAACTTAGAGCCATAGTGTGTGCCATCCTGTGCACACTGAAAGAACCGAGACCTGATCGGTGGCATAGGGCTTGTGTGTGCAGTAGAGGGAAAGGGGTCCACTATGGCCATCTCTGCAACTGGGCAGCCAGGCCCTCAGGGCGGAGGTGTTGGAACGTACCTCGGTATTTTCACCTCAGAAGCAAAGCATTAGAAAGGAGAGGCCAACTCTATCTTTCCCCTCCTGTTCCATCAGTCTGCTGATTTTCATCGCCTCCTACTTTCTCTGTCAATATCTCAGAGAACACGTTAGGATGAAGCTGAAGCAGCAGGTGACGGCCCAGCCTCTTCCCAGGCTCCTCATCTCTGTTTTCCCATCTTTTCCAGCTGGCTCATGTCTTACCCACAGAAGAGAACTTCCTGCTGCTCTTCCGATGCCAGCAGCTGAAGTCCTGTGAGGAATTCATGAAGGTAAAAATCACACGCCCTGGAACAGGTGCTGAACGTCAGGAAGTCAATGGGTTCCATAGATTGATTTATTTAAACCTCATTTTCTGTCTCCACATGTCTGCAGACTTGGAGAAAGTATGACACTGACCACAGCGGCTTCATAGAAACTGAGGAACTCAAGGTGAGTGACTCACAGCTGAGGCTAAGCATGCTCCTTCCAGGTGCAGCCATGAACTACTAAGGGATTCAAAGCTTTTTAAAAAACCTCCCACCAAAGAAACTTACGCTGAGCAGTGCCACATTTGCGCCCACTCTTCACATCATTACCGAAACACCAGATCGAAAGACAGACTTCAAGTGCTACTTGAGATTCTGCAAGAAATTAGCATTCTCTGTGGTGTTCCTAAATGGTTACATAAGACAGATGGATGATAAGGCATACATGCACACAGAAACAGACAGATAAAGGCAGATAACTTTGCCCACCAAATAGGTGACCACTCTCCATTGAAATCTGAATTTTTTCATACGTTGAATGCCTAGATTTTTCTTTGCAAAAACAGAAGACATGTGTTGTATCTTATGCATATTTATTTCATCTTTGCATATATTATAGGAAATAAGCATTGCTCTAGTGACAAAAAACTACTAATAAGCATTGCTCTAGTGACAAAAAACTACTAAAAGTTGAGACCTACCAAAGATCATGCAGAAACAAGACACAGGGCTGTGAAGTTTAATCCCAGACCCATCCAGATCCAAGGCCTTAGACATAGCATATGATTGGCTGCCTCTTGACAACATAAATTACACAGCCAGATTGTAGAAAACTGAAATTATGAAAATAAATCTACCAGTTCGTATCTCACAGAAGTCATGAGGAAGTCGTGTTGAAGAGGAATATAAGGAAAAGGACTCTGAATCAAATACAAGCTCAGGACAAACGGCCTTGTTATTCTACTACACTTCATCTTTAAAGCAGGGGCAACGATACTGTTGAGTCTAAGACTCCTCAGTGGTCTGCCAGATCAAAGCATGACAAATGTGTAACACTCAACTCAGCGGTGGGAACAAATCGTCCAGCCCATTTCCTCCAGTTAACCAGAAGACCTCTTAGTCAGAAGGAACCTGTTTTCTCTGAATCCAGAGTGATCGAAGCGTGATGGCTCCCTAGGTTAAGGCGACCACTAGCGAGCCTGACACCTTGAGTTTGCTTCCCTGGACCCCACATGGCAGGAGGAGAATTGTTCTCAACATCTGTGCACCCTCACACTGTCACACATGCATGCACACAAAACAATATTTTTAATTTTAAAAAGGAAAGTGTAAGTTAATGTCTGTTCAGCGCCTGAATGTGTGCTTTCTATGTCACAGACACAGCACTGTGCTTGAAATGCATCTCAGCATTTACTGTCCAGGAAATCTGCAAGGCAGTTTACTGAGACTCCCAATATAGAGAGAGACAGAAGTTCAGAGCGCCTGGGGGACTTCACAGTTACACACCTGCCTAGGAAGAGAACCTAGGCTTGGCCCTAGAGTGTCTGCTAATCTCAATAGGTGGTTTTTTCTACAGCACTACATCACTGTGTGCCTCAAGTCTCACGCACTGTGAGCTGCTCCTGCAGCTGCTTTGCAGGGAAACGGATGTGTTGCTTTCCTAATCACGATTCAACATGGTTTAAGAAGGGCAGAGCTTTGGAGATTGGACTGGTCCATGTGTGCCACTGTGAACTGGCTAGAAGAGACTCAGCGGGAGCCTTCTAAAAATGCCAAAACTTTTGATGTAAAGTTCCTCAAAACAATGTCTTTCAGAAACTGCTCTGCTTCTAGAGTCCACAAGGTGACAGGGAAGCTGTTGTGGTTTTGCTCTTTTAGACGAAAAGAATGCTTTTTAAAAACCCATCCAGTATGTAATGAAAACCTGAGCTCTCTTCAGTACTGACCTCAAAATATTCCCCGAGTCTCTCTCTTTGTTCTAAATTCTATTCTCAGAAAGGAAATTCTAAATAGAAGTCCTCCTCCCTGGAGAATTTTAAAGATAAGTTGGCATTCTTTTTTAATGGATCTTTCAAGAAAGCTAATTTTAAGGAAAGAAAGCTAATTTTAAGATCCATAATAGAGTAAAACATCACTTGCTCTGAGGCACGACTTTGAATTCTAGTGTCCCAAGGTTTCTCCAAGGCTATTTTTGTGACCACCATTTCAGTGTCTGATGAGGCTTTTTAACCCAATTAATCTCTGACAAAAAGAAAAACTCAGAACTCTCAAAAATAAAACTCACTCCCACCAGATAACTTTGAATTTTCTAAGCTTCACTTTGGATCTAAAGCAGAGTGGTCAAAGTGGAAATAAATGTATCAGGCCAAGAAAGGGGCCCTTCCCTGAAATCCATGAAGCCGAGTCCCCCTGGCAGAGCGAGGTTCTCTTTCAAGAAGGAGACTGTCAAAGGCTCCAAAGGAACACGGCCCTCTAGGACTCTCTGGGCACCGGATCTGCTCAGTTTCCATAGCTGCATTAATTTGTTTCCTGAGGAAATCAAAGAGTTACAAATGAACAACAGTGGAGAAAATGAAAGGCGATTACAACCCTCGGTATCCACACCGGCATTTACAAGGCAAGGCTTTGTAGAGCTTTTATCTCCGTGAAACAAAAATCAAACTCACTCCCCAGTTCCAACTGCTGAGTTAATAATCATCGTTTTCACCCTTCCCACATTTAATTTCTGCCTTAGTATGATTCATATGTTCCTCAGGGATTCGTTATTACCAAGTGGTGTAGTTTGTACCATCATCAGAAACATTTGAAAAAAGATCCTATAGATCCCGGGATGCAGAAAGCTAGCCACCAGCCCACCTGGAAAACAGCCTAACACTAGCAGCAAACTAATAGGGAAACGCGGCCTGGGATGCAGCAGGAAATGCATTTTCAACTGTAGCTGTGAACATTGTTCACACAGACTAGAGAGGCACAGATGGGGGCCTTGCACTCGTAACGAGAAGAGCACATGAATATAGGTGCAGAGGGGCATCCGCTGGACTGATTAAGTTTCACATCTTCCTTTAACTCTAATCACAAGAGTACAGCACAGCTCTCACTGGGACAAACTGGGTCTCAGTAAGAGGAAGGTATTGTGCCTGGCAAAGGGAGTTTCATTATTGGGATGCACAAGGTCCACCGGACTAACCAAATCCTCTCCTCACCTAGCTCTACCACAGAGGTTTTCTTTGTGCTCATCCAGGTATGCTCTCTTGCAGACTACATACTACCAATGGCATGAAAATTTCTGAGTGCTCTTTTTCCCAACAGAACTTTCTGAAGGACCTACTAGAGAAAGCGAACAAGACCGTGGATGACACAAAGCTAGCTGAGTACACAGACCTCATGGTAAGACTGAGCTGGAAAAGGGTTGGCCAAAGAGCTCGGTGAACACACTGTGCTCTTGTTAAGTCTCGCTACCTAGGATGGAATAAATAAATCATGACTTGCATATCACACAACCACAGATGAGCATTCCTCATAAAGGTGCATCACATTCACACCTCAGAAAAAGACCTTTCTTTAAAAGCCAGAGTAATCATATCACTAAGTCATATACTTTATACACATTGTATATAGAACACAAATGACGTCACCTTTTGCTCATAGGAATTCTGAACTTGTTTTTTACCATTGTTTTAAAAACCTAGCTGGGTGGTGGTGGCACACACCTTTAATCCAAGCACAGGCTCCAAAGCCACAGAAAAATCCTGTCTTGAATAAAAACAAAATAAATAAATAATAAATAAATAAAATTAAAAAATAAAAAAAATTAAAAACTTGTACTTTTCTAGAGTCTAATAAAAACTGCTAACTACTTTATTCATTAAATTGCTTAAAGTGAGTTTCTTCTCCTTTGATTTTTGTTATTTAGGGATATAGTATCAGTGCTACGAATGAGATCCAAAGCACCTTAAGCCTGATGTTTTGGTAACTGTATAAACAAGATTTGTTATAAAATATGAACAATATAGCCACAGAACTTCTTTATACAAAAGTGCCTAATGCAAATAAATTAGCGAGGTTCTAGACAAAGTAAATGTTCAAAGAGAGACTTTGTGTCAAGTAGGTCATTTGTGAATCTGAACACATTAGAGGGTAGCAAGCAGTACATGTGCTCGTGTTTTCTCTGCATAGCGTAAAGTTTCTGTGAGTTCTTACCCTGTGGGTTAAGTAAACACGTCATTAAACATTGCTTCTAGCCTGTGTTGAGCTACTCTGGGGGACAGTCCTCTGAGTTCCTCTTCTGCTCAGGAGCACTGAGGTTCACTCTCCGTGTTTACACTCCCCGGTACAGCTCCTGCTGCAGCAGCAAGCCGGTGGGATGCTCTTGCCGAGTCCGGAAGGCAAGGCCTAACTTCTCTCTGGCCCTTTCTTTGGGAAGTGAACAATAACCCACATTTATCAATTTTCTAGTTTGTCTCAACCTTAAGGGATTCTATTTAAGGTAGAGCTGCCTTCCCAGGTAGGAGTCTGCAGCTGCCTTTCAAAAAGCGACTCAGATGGGAGCTTCCCCCTGTTGGACTGGCCCAGCAGATCTGATTAAATGTCACAAACCAGTTCCAATCCAGGAAACAAATTAATCAAGAACTAATTAAAATTTGAATATATAGGTGAGGAAACATTTCCCTATGGACACAATACTCTGTGATCTACTTGTTCAGTATCTTGATAGACAGTGCAACAATATTAGGTCAATTACGGTCAATGGATTGCAAAATGCTGTGCTAGTCAAGATCCCTGAACACTGATATACTTCCAACAGAGAACTCTTAGACCTTCTCAAACCATAGAGCGTCCTTTCCTTTTCCCTTGGAAACACCTTTCTAAACCTTCACACACTGACTCTACCATAACCCTTTCCATATATATGGCATTTGGCAAATTTGGTGTCAGCATTACCTTCATTCTGGCGCTCTTTACTTCTTTCTAAAAGTGTGACTGCTTCCTTAGTGAGTAGTTATGTGTGAGCACATCTCAGGATGTGATATGCGAGTGTACTACCAAGTTAGGAAAATTAAACAATTTGAAATGATTCGAAAGAACTTAGACTTGTTACCCACTTACTGCTTTTGCTGATTTTTTTGTTTGTTTTAAAAATAAAACAAGCTGGGAATGTAATTTAGTGTTCAAGTGCTCACGCTGCATGCTCTCAAGATGTTTGAATTTTGAATGCTTGTCCCTTCCTTCGGTAAATTCATAACTCAATGGCCCAAACCTTGGCAATGTCTTTCAGCTAAAACTATTTGATTCAAATAATGATGGAAAGCTGGAGCTGACCGAGATGGCCAGGTAAGATTCAGGACTGCGTCGGTGTTAGGAGAATAAATGGGTCCTCCTCTAAGATTCCAACCGACTAATATAATGTTTTTCTCCCAAAAGGTTACTACCGGTGCAGGAGAATTTCCTTCTTAAGTTCCAGGTAGTTGACTTTTCTCTACAATAAATAGTGTTTTTCTTTAAAAAGTTAAAAGGTGGGCGATTTGTCAAGAAAAAACAAGCTGAAATACAGATGACGTTTTAACTAAACCTCTCTCCTGTCTCCTAGGGAATCAAAATGTGTGGGAAAGAGTTCAATAAGGCTTTTGAGTTATATGATCAGGTAAAAGTAATTTCTTTCCTTTTTTCTTTTAAAAAATTTACAAAAGAAATTTGACATGAAATCTATCCTCTTAAGATTACATATTTTAATATTACATTCCTTTAGGAAGGCCTTCGTGCCTTATGTGATGCATCCTTTACAACTCTCTTCCCCAGGCTGCAGGTCACGTTTCACTCTGAATGTCTTACAGATTTTATGCTGGGTTCCACTATCTCTCTGTTGTCTGTGCCCTGGGCTCATAACCCACAAGCTCTATGCTAAGACTAATGTCATAGAGTTTCACCTACTTTATATTTAGGGATAGTTTCTGTTTATGTTGTCTGGTTTTGGTTTTAGTTTTGAGACAGAATCCCATCATAGCTGGCCTGGAACTCACTATATCAACCAGACTGGCCTCGCAACTCATAGAGATCTATTGCTTATACCCGCCAAGAGCCAAGATTAAAGATGGCTACTGCCACACCTGCCCCTAGGAGTTTTGTATCTTCTAGACTGAAATATTTGCATTGAGTTAAGTTTTGTCCATATGAAAGACAGGAATCCAGCTCTTCCCCCTTTTGCAAATGGATACACAGTTTTTCCATACTTTTTGTTGAACATAGTCTCCTCGTCCTTATAGTCAGCTTCCTAGTGAAAGGTCAGCTGATTCTCTGCATGTGGACCAATTCCGGAGCTCTCTGTCCTATTCCATCAGTCTAGAAGCCAGTGTCTAAGTAATTATCATACTGTTTTAGTTACTGTAACTGTGGACCAGTTCCGGAGCTCTCTCTTCTATTCCATTTGTCTATAATCCAGTGTCTAAGTAATTACCACACTGTTTTAGCTACTGTAACTAAGAACTATATTTTGAAATCTGAAACTGCTGCCCTTTTCGTATTTGTGTGTTTGTTTGTTTGTTGGAGGAAAAGCATGCCTCAGCCTGTCTTAGCCCCTTACCAGCTCAACACCTCCATTTTCATCCTTTTTTCCCTCTAAACTAGTTAAGATTTAGATCTTTTGTGGTTGTTTATGAATTTTAGTTGTGTCTTTCATATTTCCTCTTAAACTTCCTCTGACGTTTGGGAAGGAATCACATTGATCGCTAGAATTAAATAGTATGAACACTTCAACAGTAAGTGCTGAGTCTTCCAACCCGCAAGCACAGGTTCTTCCCCATCGGCTGTGCCTCTGAGCTCTCTCATCAGCACTTTACAGCTGTCAGTGCACACGAGTGTTCACTTCCGTTGCTAAGGTTACTCTTAAGCAGTTTATTCTACTTTTAGTGTATTGCAAAAAGGATTTTATTTTCCTTTCATATAGTTTATTGCTAATGTATAGAAACAGAACTGATATATAATGTAGATTTTATGCCTATACTTAATTTACACAATAATGCCACCATGTTTTTATCTTGAGAGTTTTCTATATTTAAAAATCATATTACTACTTCTTTCTTCTCAATTTTTTTCTGGTCTATAATTTCACCCATGAGGAGAACCTGAAAAGTATTCACCAAAAGAAAATAAAAGCCCCAAACTAAAGGTTCATAATTAAAAAAGAAATCATGACCAACAAATTACACAACCAATTCATTCATTCCACAGAAAACCTGCTATATCATATCTCACATCACATGACCTAATCCAGATGCTAGCATAAGACCTTTCCTCTATGAGACTCTGAAATCAGGGCCAAATCCTCTGAGTCACTGACTTGCTTGTAAAGAGGAGCCAATAATGGCATTCCCTGGAAGAGTTGAATAGCCATGAAGTAAGGGGAAACATTCCACAGAAGTTTCCCACATTTAAAAATGGGGGACTTTGGGCTGGAGAGATGGCTCAGAGGTTAAGAGCATTGCCTGCTCTTCCAAAGGTCCTGAGTTCAATTCCCGGCAACCACATGGTGGCTCACAACCATCTGTAATAAGGTCTGGTGCCCTCTTCTGGCCTGCAGATATACACACAGACAGAATATTGTATACATAATAAATAATTATTTTTTAAAAAAATGGGGGACTTCATGCGTGAGAAAAAGTTGCTTATGAGATTGTTCGTTTGTGCTGGACCTAGACTCTATATCACTGCCGCCTGCTGCTATGACAGGAAGCCAGCCACATCTCTTGTCAGCCACAATGTTCTCCTCTGCCATAGGAACGTCTTTAGTTTTGTTTACTTATTCCAACTGAAAATACTTCTAACATAAAGTGAAATATTAAATACAAAAGTGCTTTGAAATTTTCAGTCTATTTCACTAGTATAAATGCTCACCTATTTTGCAACTGTGGTAAAGCTGTGTTAAGGGCCAGACACTCCCAGTTAGGACACTCCTGGAGACGGATTTTCTGAGGACCACAATTACTTCTAATGTATACCATCTTATAATGTATATCATCTTATTTCTCCTCCCTCAGGACGGCAACGGATACATAGATGAAAATGAGCTGGATGCTTTACTGAAGGATCTGTGTGAAAAGAACAAACAGGTAAATTGGTTGTCGTGCAATTTATTTCCTAAGCAGACTTTAGGGAACTACCCAGAAACAGCCACACATCTGTTGGGGAAATCTACTCAAAGACTTTGCAGAGGAACAGGAGCAGACTTTAATTCTTAACTGAAACTGAGTCCAGCCCAAATCAGTAAGTTGTGACAGACAGATTTGGGCTAAAAACAACCAGGTATTTATTCGCATTTACAAAAAAATTTGCCCCAATCTTTTCTTAATGTTGATGTAACAAGGTCTCACATTTTATCACTAGCCAGTGGTTAACTAACTTCCATATCTCATTGGATTGCAATACTATCTGTGCTCTATACAGGAACTGGATGTTAATAATATTACTACATACAAGAAGAACATAATGGCCTTGTCGGATGGAGGGAAGCTCTACCGAACAGATCTTGCTCTTATTCTCTCTTCTGGGGACAACTAGAGTTGGTGGCCACAACCACTTGCTAGTGATACATTGTATCTAAAAACATAACTGTGCGCTATAAAGGAGTAGGCTGTATTTTTCTTTTATATCTGTAAATTCTACTGCATAGAGAGAATTATCCAGGACGTGTGGCACGTTCTTTTCTGCTTGTTTCTGTACTGTTTGTAATGTACAGTTTTTGTAACCAGATAATTGAACAGAAGGAAGTCCATGCTTAGGCCATTTGGTACAATCGATTAAGAAATGAATCTAATGTGGTTTTGCTTTCATAAATACAGCTGAACATTTGGGTTTCCCTAAAAATTCTACCAGCATTCTTGTCAAAAAATTCTAGCATTGGGTGTGCAAATGCACAACTGTCACCGAGTAGAACAATAACTCGTAACAAGCCAAGCATTTCGTAGGACTGTCCCACCAAGTACTGCTATTCTGTTTCCATCTAGTGGAAGGGAGGTGCTTCTGCATCTGAAGCACCGAACATCAATCAGTAGTGAGTTAATTATGGCTTTATTATAAAACATTCTCCCTAGAGATTTAGTTTACTGATCAGTGGCGTGTCTACTGCTTGAATAGAAACCACACTATTGATTCAAGTTGGCTTGGCGACAAGGGAAGGGAGCCAGGTGACACAGAAATCTGTCTGATTCTATGTCTATATTTCCAAGAAGTCTACTGCCAGAGAATATGACTTTAGCCCGTTTTCTAAATTATTTTCATGTGTTTCCAGATGACAATTATTCTAGTAAACTGCTGTTTTATGTCATATTCGCTGTGTATCTCTGATTAAATTCAATGTACTGAGTATCCTGGTGTCCAGTTTGCATACTTCCTGGATTTTCTGTGTAGAAATGTTCACCTCCACCAAGGGTGTCTATTGGCTCTGAAGATTTGTTTTTAGCTATAACTACTCTATTTTTACTATATAATTGATTTTAATGTAAGATTCATAGCAACCTGATTATTGAATCTTATTTCATCAAAATTTTTGTGTATCCTGTGGATTCTATATTTCATATTGAGATCAGCATTCAAAATAGTTAAATTTCTATCTCCAGAGTTTCAGATAAGTTCAAGACAGAATCAGAAAGAAATGCTAGTGTAATCATTTATCTTATCTAGAAAATGATAATCTAAAACCTTCATGGGCCCACATGTAGCTCAAGTTCATGTATTTTTAGCTAGTATAGCTATACTGGTTATAGGTTACAAATAATGACCTTAGATTCCTTATTGCAAAGCAAAAACCAGTGACAGTTTCCACTAAAGAGTTAATGGACGCCTGGGTCAGCTTGAATATTTCTATTAAGCACTTTTTTCTAGTTCCTAAAAATAACAACAACAAAAAAGTGGGTCTTTCCCTCAAGAATGAATAAAAAAGGGATCTGCCACTAAAAACAAAACAAAACAAACAAACAAACAAAAAGAACCTCATATCCCATGTAGGGAGGGAACAACAGACTGGCTTTGCTGTAGGATACATTTGGAAGCAGTGGCATTACACTGAATTTAACTACGAAGAATAAAAAAAATTGCATTACTCTCTCCTATTTGTTTCTCCCCCAAAGTGTTAGTTGTTATGTAATCCATTATCAATTAGGGTAGAAATGTAGATATTTTGAATCATTATAGCCTAAGGGCTCTAATAAAAACTTTGTTCAGTGAATGGCTGAATACAAGGCTTAGAAGTATGAGAAGTTTTTAAGACTAACCAACAAAGAAATCCCAGAAGATCCGAATATTTAGAGAGTTCTTTTTCCTCAAGTGATTTAGCCACATATTTTTTTCATGAAATGATCTTGAAAGCAACAGGAACATGCAAAGATCTTTTAAATTTCATTTATAAAAAATGGCTGTTCAACTAAATAGATATTAAAATGGCACCAAGTTTGACATTCTTATGATAATGGTTGAACAAAACCTACAATAGAAAAATATAATTGTAGTAGTTCTTCTGATGTTGTTTTTATGTTTTATTGGGGGTGTGTTTCTTCATTCATCTGTTCATTTTTCTGAGGCAGGGTCTCATCATGTAGTGCATACTGGTCTTGAACTCTTGATCCTCTTGACTTAGTCACCCCAGTAACAGAATTACAAATGTGTGCCTTCACAGCCAACACTGATAGCAACATTTTTCAAAAGACCCCTCAGAGTGCTGACAGCAACTGTGGTCACAGATCTAGTAGCAAGACCATCATGGTGGACTCAAGTTCCTGAGAATTGTCAAAATGCTGACAGTGTAGTAAGTCAGCTCACACATATGCAACAGATCCTTTCCTGGGCAGAGAACAGAAAGAAGAATAAAAATGATATAAATCTAGAAGTGTGAATGTAAGACCACTTGCACAAATCTGCCTCAAACCTTGAACGAAATGCATTTCAGCTTAATTCCACTCTAAATATAAATGGTATACAGATAACGCTGAGGTATCATTAATACTCTGGGCACAATGGTATGCAGATAATACGGAGGTATCTTTAATACTCTGGGCCCAGAAATAGTTTTTAGCCATTTGTAAGAAGCACTGAAAAGCAATACCCTATAAATAAGTTAAAACACCCACACATGCATACTACTAAGAGTGTGAAAATTATAATGCAAGTGGCAAAGGAAATACAAATTATTTCTAAATATTAACTTTAAAATATAACACAGTTGAAAAACAGGTAAGCTGAGTAGGTATTTCATTGTCCAATAAACATAAAAAATAAGCAACTTTATTGTTAATCATGAGAAACACAAACTTTAAAAATGAGATCCTGCTAGCTTCTCCTAAGAGGGTTGATGAGGTTTTCATATAGTGTAAATCCCCCCATTATGTAGTGGACACTTAAAGTATAAGCCCTTCAGAAAACCATTTACCATATCTACTAAATTTGGACATTCTCTATGAAATTTCCATAGCCTAGTAATTATACTTACACAGTATCAAGCTACTGGAGACAGGCTGATACTGTCTCCAACACCCAACAGCATGGCACTGAGGACGGACTCAAGCTAGAAACAACTGGGACATCCATCCATGGCAGAACTGATGAACTGTGGTCCATACACACTCCGTCCATTTAAAGGATTGTTATAAACCAGCCCAAGTACCTGAGCAGCTTCGTCTTTTTGTCCATCTCTTATAATCACATGTCATAATTAGAAAACTCAATGATTTTAAAAAGTATACAAACTCGGACACATCAAAAAATTTTAAATACCTCAATATCAACAAGGAAAAGTCAAAATTCTCAACTATAGAAACTTAATCAAACTCACATGGTAGGCAAGCACTCTAACACTAACCAAATCGCTAAACCCATTCCTGAGTAAACTCTGATTTGTTCCTTATCAAATAAGTAGTTTTCACTGATAGCAGGCATTTCACTGCTCAGGGGTTATAAATTCATATGTATTTTCAGAACAAATATGTGGGACTGATTTACCAGTGCTAAAGCTTCTTAACCTTTGACCAATGCGGAGAGGCTGAGGAGATGGCTCAGAAGGCAAAGTAATTACCACCAAATCGAAAGGACCCGAGTTCTACCCGCGGCACCCACATAAGAAGCAAAATATATGGTGTGCCCTTGAGCTCTGGCAAAGGGAGTCAGAGTCAGGCACACTGCCTGCGGCTTGCTAGCCAGTCAACCTAGATTAAAAGGCAAACACCAGGTCCATGTGAGAGAATCTGTTCCAAAACCAAGGTGGATCACTCTTGAGGAGTGATGCTTGAAGCTTCCTTCGGGACTCCACAAACACATACATGTGTACACAGGGTACACCCACACCTGTGCACAGAACCACACACACACACACACACACACACACACACACAGCTTCTCAAAGTCCGTCACGAGTCACACTTCAAAGTCTAAAGATAATGTATCTACTTAAAAGGTTGAGTTTCATTTACAACAACTGGAAAAGAAAAGTAATGTATGATCATGGTTATATATGTAAGGGAGCAGAGGTGAACTCATAACGTTGAGAGTAAAATGTTGGTTTCCAGATGTTTGGACAGGGTGCAGGGAGATGTAGAGTTGACCATGGGATTTCAGATGGACAGGGAAAATATTTTAAGATCTAATACACAGCAAAAATAACCACAGCAAATCATAATGGATCTCACATCTCAAAATAAGAAAGTAAATTTCAAAAGTCTTACCATAAAACCATATGAGTCAACCAGACAACCAATGTTTGTTTACTGAGTTTAAACAATTTCACATTGTGCAAATATATCAAGATATCAAATTGTCTCCCTTAAACATATCCAATTACAGTTTGAATCAATAAAAATACTGATTTAAAATCCACCTGATAAGGAAGGACTATTAAGTATCCTGAGAGGGGGTAATATTTTAATTACAAAAGAAACTAGTTCTAAGAATGAAAAATTGATACATATTGTATCAGAATGCATATCATATTTATATTTTTAAAAAGAAGAATTGGATTTATTGGCTGTCACTGGTTAGGTTTAACACCTTACCACACAAAACAGGCTAAACAGTTGGGTGTGGTGGTGCACACCTTTAATACCAGCCCTCCAGGCCAACCTAGTTATCATAGTGAGTTTCAGGACAGCCAGAGCTATGTAGTAAGACCCTGTCTCTTAGAAAAAAAGAAAAAGAAAAGACTTGAGAATAAGTTGTTGGGATGGGAGAAAAGACTGATTTGGGGACTGGGAATACAACTGGGTAGAGAGCTTGTCTCAAAGACAAGAAGCCCTGGGTTCAATCCTTGCATGGTAAACATGGAGTATCCCTGCACTAGGAAGATGGAGGGAGGTAGGATCCCAAGTCTTCTTTGGCTGCATAGCAAGTTTGAAGCCAGCCTGGGCTCTGCCTACAAAAGAAAACCAGCAACCCAAAGAAAATGGAAGGCTTGGTCAACAAAGGCCTTCTTTATTTAGCTGCAGCTTCAAGCTCTTTGTACCCCTCCCAAAGGAAGGAAGGCAGGCTTAGGCTAAGGAAGGACTGATGGGTAAATACTTTTAGACACGGCTATGATGGTCTGGAAGAAGACCAGTGGAACCTACCAGCTGGTGATCTGTGGATCATGATGTCCCTCTCAGTCCTGAACATATCATTCTGGTGACTTCAGTCTTCGGAAAAGGAAAGAATCAGGTCACTATGGAAGAAGTCAATCTCTTATTAATGTCTCAGACAAAATTTCATAAATTATTAACAGGACTACCTACAGAATTAAGGGAAAATATTACCCAAAAGTTAAGTTAGAAACAGGCTGATCAGCTGGGTGACCTCCAAAGAGAGTGACTGTTGTGTGTGCAAATGTACATGTGTGGCTGTGTTTGTAAAAGGCAGAAGTTGATGTTGGTTGGGTGCCTTTCTCAGTTGTTCTAAACATTATTTTCTGAGACAGGGTCTCTCGTTGAACCTGGAGTTCACCAATTGACTAGTCTGGTTGGAGAGGAAACCCCAGGCATCCTCCGGTCTCCACTGCTCCAGTGCTGTGATTACAGGTGCACACCCTTATATCTAGCTTTGAGGGATGGGGCACTGGAGGGCCAAACTCAGGCCTTCACAGTCATGTGATAGACACTTAACTAACTGAACCAACTCACTATCCCCCTATTTCAGTGACTTTTAAAGTCAGCAAGAAGCCAAGTAAAACTAGAGTTAATTTTTTCCTTGGTTATAATATAATATGAACTATTAAAAGAAAGGGAGATAATTAAGAAAACATTGGAAGCTATATTCTATAAATCATAAAAAGGTAAATACAATATCCATTTAACAACAAAAAAAGAGGGTTGAGACTTAATGGAATTAAAGAGGGGGATCTGTCTATGTACATTTGGTTAATGGTGGGAGAACGAAGGAGGATATGGTACAGATTCAAGCTAAATCATTATCCACTGAAGAAAGCCAACATATTTGGGAAAACTGGGAGCCCTCACCCACCCCCTGAAAAATAACAAAGTATGGTGCTTTAAAAAGCAAAAGTATATTCTGGGAGGAAAAAAGAAAGAAACTATTAAAGATAATTGTTAGGGGAAGTTAGCTGCAGAATGGGGGCTGAAGTAGACTTTTTGGGTACATTACATATGCTTTTATAAAAGCAACTAATTAAAAAGGAAAGGTCCAGATCAAATAATCTCAAATATTAGCATTTTTTAAGAGATTATCAAATTTTCTTTCTGTATTCTTTAGTATTCTTAGTCTTTTTATGATAATCATATCTTTAAAACAAGTACTCTCTTATACCAAAGGATCAATATAGGCACCTGATGAGCATCTCCATCTTCAGGGAGTTGTGTAGGCGCTGTGCTCAGCAATGGGGCCTTGTGGGAAGTCTGTGGAGAGCAACCTATGCTCTTTGCAGCAACCTAGGTTGTTTGGGGATTCCCATGGGGACTCTTTGAGCAACAACTTAATTCAATGTAACCCAATCTCAGTATCAGAAGCTTCACTTGGGACTCTATCTTTCCCATTACTTGCTGATTTTATTTAGATTACTGCTGTGGGATTACCCTCTGTATGCTGTGGGACCTTGAAACATGCAGCTCTAAACAGGATGTCTCCATCAAATCCCTCCGCTCAGATCTCAGGGAACCCCAAAGAAGAGGGGGTGGAAAGAGTGTGTGGGCCGAGGGGGGGTGGAGGATGCCAAGAAAACAAGGCGCCTGAATCAACAAGAGCAACGCTCAAATGAACTCACAGAGACTGGAGTAGCATAAACAGGGCTTACACCAGTCAGCACCAGGTCCTCTGCATAAATATTATGGCTTCTGGTTTAGGGTTTTTACGTGATTCCCAAGTGAGCCAAAAGAATGGGGCTCTAATTCTTGTGCCCTCTCTTAGGCTCCTTACCTTCTGTTGGTTGTCTTGTCCAACTTCAGTGTGATGATTTTTGTTTTATCCAATTATATTTTATTTTGTTATTTTTTTAAATGAGTGAAAACCTAGCCACTAGGGTAAAGGTTAACAGCTGAAGCTCCACTGGTACCCGCTGGGAGTGGAACAGTTTCTCCAACAGAGCGACACTGGGTGCATCAACCAACCGAGGACAAGCCTCATGTTCCGTAGCTGCCAAACATAACGAACTTCACAGGGTTTTGTGGCTATTTGAGGTTTTTTATTTGGGTTTTTCTTGTGGTGGGTGTGTTCTTGGTTTTTTGGGGGGTGGGGATGATGCAGAATGTGTCAAATGGAGCCAATGCGAGTCAAATAATCCCAAGCTAACTCCATATAGAGTATCCTAAAGTTTTTCTTTTTTGAAAAAAAAACTCAGAGATCACAGTGAGAAAATAGGAATTGGGTCCAACATTTAGGTGTGGCTCCAGAGAAGAAGAGAGAGAGAGCTGGGCCAGACCACGGCTTCTTGTTCCCCTAAGTCACACCCCAACTTGGTCCAGCCTCTTAAAAGCCAATGGAGGTTTCCCATCAGGAGGGTGTTGTTGTATTGGGTTTTGGGGATTTTATTGAGAAAGAACTTAAAGTTCTTTAAGGGGAGGGAGGAAAGGGAAGAGGATCTGAGAAGGACTTGGACGAGAAGAAGATGATCAAAATATATCTAAATTAAAATAGCCTTAAATAAGAAAAATTAAGGTATAATTTTAAAGTAAAATAAAAAAAAGAAAGGGAAAGGGAAAAAAGTTGAGGAGGTCAATTTCTCATTCATGAGCTTTGTATTTTGAAAACAATTTTATTTCATTTTACTTCATAATAACACCATGAAGACGATATCATAATCTAGTATTTTGTTGAAGAAAGCAGGGGCTAAAGAAATGGCTCAACAATAGCAGAGAGCACATACTGCTCGTAGAGAGGAACCCAGTCCACCCTCGTGGGAAGTGGGTAGCTGTCAGCCACCTATAACTTAATAACTCTGGGAGACTGGATGCCCCTTCTAGCTTCTGCATATACCCACACATGTACAGATACACATACATAAATAAAAAAGGAAAGATATAATATAACCTGAGCAAGGTTATATTAACTGTTTTTTTGATTCTTTGCGGATTTCTTTCTTTCTTTCTTTCTTTTTTTTTGGGGGGGGGGGTTTCCAGACAGGGTTTCTCTGTGGCTTTGGAGCCAGCGCTGGAACTAGCTCTTGTAGACCAGGATGGTCTCGAACTCACAAAGATCCGCCTGCCTCTGTCTCCCGAGTGCTAGGATTAAAGGCGTGCGCCACCACCACCAGGCTTCTTTGCAGATTTCATATCACACATCCTGATCCCACCCATCTCGCCTCCAATATCCGACCTCCACCATTGCAACTTACCCCCAAAACAAAACAAAATTTAAAAGAAAAATCAAAACTAAACAAAGCAAAACAAAAAGCAAAAAAAGAATCTTGTGGAAGCTACATGTGGTGGCCCAGTGGGTCACACATTTCACCCTTCCAGGCCTCTGGCCTCTGCTACGCCACCGAAAATGGGCTCTCACTGGGGCTCCTTTTGGGAATCCTGTTGTCCTGTATCATGGAGATCCTGCGATTTTGAATCTTCATGTTCGTCCCGTCATATATTCTAATGTTGGAGCCAGCTAACTCATAGGCCTGGTTCTGGGCCTGGGTGGTAGCTGGGCTGGTCAGTCCGCCAGTTTTTCTCTATTGTAAACACCCAGGTGAGTTCTGCAACACTGCTTGGCCAGCCCATCCAAGGCAGCCTACCGCAAGGAACTGGACCAGTTCTGCTCTCAGGCCCTTAGGTCCAGCTTCTCCCGCACTCATTCCATCAGGACCAGCTCTGCTGTCTTGACCAGGGGAGGTGAAGAACCCTGTCTCCTGATTGCTGTAGGGGGACATACGGAGTGGGGGTAATGGTGGTGAACTCTCCTTTTCTCATGCCCTTAGGGTGACTGACCTGTGCCCCTCACACATACAGACACACAACAAGGTTAGTTCTAGTGTTCTGCCCTGGCGGGATGCACGGTCTGCGCTCTTGTGTGTTGCAGTTGGTAAGAAGGGCTAGTTCTCCAACTCTTGTGATCCAGGGTTCCAGCTCTTTCACCTGCTGCAGGGGGAGGGCAGAGGGGGAGGGCAGAGGGGGAGGGCGTCTTTCCGTACCACGTGGTGGTTGAGGGAGTGGTAGAGTCAGCTCTGCTGCTTTCACAACCTCGGAAACGGCTCGGTGCATGCCTGACAACAGGGTCGATTTTAGTGCACTGCCCAGGTGAGGTGTGAGCCCATGGTGAGGGGTGGGGCCATCATCACTGTGTGTGGGGTCTAGCTCTCCTGCTGCAGTATCCAGCAAAGAGCAGGGCAAGATAGCCCAGGGCCAGTGATGGGCGGGGCCAACTCAGCGCAGCCCTCAGATTTCAACCTACTTCGTTCGTTCCTATAAAGGCTTGTGGTAACACGGGCCATGGATATCAGCACAGACCCCAATTGCAGCAGGACCACAGACCCAAACATGAATGGTCCTTGGCAGCAGCTTGGAACCAGACATCATCATGGTCCCAGTGGCAACACAAGTCATCCAGATCAGTATGACCCCAGAAATAGCATGGCCCGCACACACCAATATGCTCTTAGGTAATTGACCAGACCCTAGGCATCCACACGGGTCAACTCAGACCCTGGCTGCTGTAGGGCCATTGACCCAGATACGGCTTTCGGCAACAACGACACCTTAGCCCCAGGTAACAGCGCAGGCCAGTCAGAGAGGCATGGCCCTAGCTGCTGCACGGTCCTCGGACATCCTCGTGGCCACAGATTGCGTCCAAGACCCTAGGCATCCGTGTAGCCTTTGGTGGCAACATGGATCACCGGACAGACTGTGGGTGTGGTAGGATCACAGATACAGGCATGGTCTTTCGTGGCAGCCCAGGCTCAAATGGCCCCAGGAGGCAGCATAGGTCATTCAGATGGGCATGTTCCCATCCCACCCCCTTCCCCAGAGTGGTGTGACCCTCGGATACCAGCATGGCCCCAGGTGGCGGCCCAGGCTACAGGCCTCTACAAGGACCTCAGTGGCGACAGGAGCTACAGGCGCCAACTCAGGCCTCCTGGCATGTTTCAGGGCTTCTGATCAAGGCTTGGTCCCTGGCAATAGCCTAGGCACGGAGATCACCTTGTCTTCAGGTGGCTAGAAGGCTATTCACATCAGCTTATTCCTCTTCAGATCTGCCTCTCCCCAGCCCATGTCCGTTCTGCTTCTCTTCTACCTCTTCACCCTGTACTTGCTCACCATAGTGGTGCCCAACTAGCCAGTGCAAGCAGGCTCCTGGTTGAATCCCACCGGCCCCAGCCACAAGGCAAGGCACAGAGTTGTCACTGTCGTACCCTCGCTGGCCTAAGCTAGCAAACTTTTTTAATGCTTTAAGAAGCGTTGACAATTCTAAAGCAGAAGGGGAGGGTGAGAAGAAAGCAGAGCCTCGTGTTAGAGGAAGGAGCGCTAGGCGTGTGTAGGAAAAACACTAGCGTCTTCCACAAGCCCAGTGGATGACATTGTGGCAGCAACTGTCCAAGGTCTTACTCCAAACCAAACCAGGATCCTGTGGATGGATTCACTAAGCCATGGCCATCATTTCCAGACATAACTGTCGGTGCACACAGTTCCCATATAGGTCTCACACATACCAAACAGAAATTCTGGATTCTTCCACAGATCTATTCATGAAGATAAAAGCAGCTTCTTTCCTTAGCAAGGGGGACAATGGAGGAAGTCAGTCTAGTTAGCATGCTACAAGAAGTTGCTATAAAAGCAGAATGAATTTTTAAAAACACAGGTTCAAAATTCTCTGTATGCTTAAGACTGCAGCCTTCTTTTTATTTGATTCTAAAGATTACTAGTCAGCCCAAATAAAAAACTATATTAATAAGATACAATTTTTTGTTTTGTTTTGTTTCGAAACAGGGTTTCTCTGTGCAACCCTGGCTGTCCTGGAACTCATTCTGTAGACCATGCTGGCCTTGACCTCACAGAGATCCCTCTGCCTCTGCCTTCCAGGGAATGAGATTGAAGCCATGGCCACCACACCTGGCCTTTTTGTTTGCTTGTTTGTTTTTACAAAAATATTTTATAGCCTTCATTTTTCTCTATCTATAGAAACCTTTGAATTTTATGCCATATTGTATTTGCTAACTTTGAAAGTAATGTGAATTACTTCTTATCCTTCATCTAAATCCCACCTAATAATATTGATCAACGTATCAGACATAATTCATTGAGGTCTCTGATTCTTGCTAGCTAAAATGTCAAGAGCCAAGGTCTATTAGCTGAGTCAACAAAACATCTGGTATAATGAACAACCTCCTAACACACTGAGGGCTGGGTTACACAGAGCTTTGAAGAAGAGACTTCCCAGGGCAGCTCCCTCACTTGCGGGCCTCCCTGCCACAGCCAGTGTGCTGGGTACCCCACAAACTGCGTCCACCCGATGCTTCTACTCAGCCCGATCACAGAAGCCTGCTCCTATTCCCTGTTCTCTGCTTCTCCACACGCATGCCCTTCGGCACTGCCAAAGCTTTTACAACACACACACCCAAGGTGCCATAGCCAGAGTCTTAGTTAGGGTTTCTATTGCTGCAATGGAACACCAGGACTAAAAAGAAAGTTGGGGGGAAAGGGGGTTATTTGGCTTACACTTCCATATTAATGGAAGTCAGGACAGGAACCCAAATGGGGCAGGATTCTGGAGGCAGGCGCCGATGGAGAAGCCATGGCCATGGCAGGGCACTGCTTACTGGCTTGCTTCCACTGGCTTGTTCAGCCTGTTTTCTTATAGAACCCAGGATCACCAGCCCATGGGTGGTACCAACCCCCAGGGCTGGGCCCTCCCCCATGGGTCATTAATTGAGAAAACGCCTTATAGCTGGATCTCATAAGGGCATCATTTCCCATCAGCTGAGGCTCCTTCCTCTCAGATGATTTTAGCTTGTGTCAAGTTGACTCAAATCCAGCCAGTTCAGGTGGTTAATGGTTGCTGGGGAGAGGGGGTCAAATTCCTCAGGGATACGGCCATTGGTAAGTCCCCCTTATTCAAGGAAATAACCTCCCATTCGTGCCAATGGAAACAACCCTGAAATTACAAGAGGACAGGTAGGAAGAAAAGGTTCCGTGAGAGAGAATAATGGGAGAGGGTGAATCTAACCAAACCATTCATGCATATAAATGAAGCTGGAAAAATAATTTTGCATTGTATGTGTATGTGTGCTACCCAGATAGTGCTGACGGATTGGGGTCCGAGCTTTCCAGAGTTGAGCCCCAGGCGGTTCCCTGGCAATATGCCCGATCAGCCAAACCGGCCTCGCTGTTCTTGGCATCGAGGGAGCTGTTTCTTTCTTGTCTTTTTGTTCTGTGTATTTCTTGTTTCTTGCCAACAGACCAGGTTGCTCCGGGACGTTGATTTCTTCCAGGAGGCTGTATACAGCATAAGTTAGGGGATAAATGATGGAC
>JAQHUG010000131.1:3716754-3729241 GCA_028555095.1 Dicrostonyx torquatus
GTGTGTGTGCAGTGTGTGTGTGTGCGCGCGCGCATGCACTCAGGAATGCTGGGGCTGGGCAATGTGACAGTTCACAAGTAGCTGTCAGAGGGCAACGCTGGGCGCTGGTGCTCTCCTACCATGTTGATCCTTGAGATTGTACCCAGATCATCAGGCTTAGCAGCAAGTGCCTTTACCTACGGAGCCATCTCACTGACACAAGAATAATCTAAAAAAGAAATCTTTCCTCCTTTTTGTTTCTACCATGTTTTAATGAAAAGATACCCTCCCATTTTATCCTTCTGTACACAGTGGCCACCCCTGATCTGGCACATCGCATCCCCCCGATGACTGTCCAACCACTTATGAGGGCTGAGGTGCAGCTCAGAGGTAGCACTCGAGCGTTCGATCCCTGGAACTACAGAAATCATCTAAGCCAACATTTATTAACCCTGAAAACAAGTAGATGACCGTGGTCCGTCTGCCTCATCTTCATCCCTCTTATCCCAGGTGAAGACGAAACCATCTTAGGAGCCTTTTGTCTTCCTGATGAGCCCTTCAATTATGTCCCACTCCTCCTTGGTGACCTGAGGGAGGGAAAAATGTCAGTTTCATTGGCTCTACACACGATGTAAAGCCCAGTATCCTGGCTTGTTGTCATATTTGAACCAAATGCATTACCTTCTTGAGAGAGTTGAATTCACCTGACAGGAAAACTTCCTTTCCACCATCAAATCTAATGACCTGAAAGAGATATCACAAACCCTTTCACGCCTTGCCATCATCCACCCTCAAGCCCTAAATTAATGAAGTCATAGCTTCAATCAAAGCTCAAATTTCAAACGATAAATCTGAGGTATAATCTCAATCTATTTGTTCTGGTTAGAATGCTCTGTCCACAAAATTTGACCTAATTTAAACATCATCTTTAAACAATATCCACCGAGGCAACTTGAACTTAATAAAATTAATTTATCAAGGAAGGAAGGAATGCTTAAGATGAATAATGCATAAATATTTTATCTGATTTACAGCTAAATATTTTTAAATCATATTTATATTTAGCTTTATTAGGTCTGATTCCAAAATAGGGCTCCCGACACGCCCCCAAAAGTAGAGAAATACAGCAATGCTTACTGCCCCATTAATCCAGGATGCATAATCACTGCACAGGAAAGTGGCTAGATTTGCAAGTTCCTCCACAGTCCCCAGCCGACCACAGGGAATTTTTTCTAACATTTCTTTCTCAAATCTTCCAGTTGGGTCCAAACGGCTAAAGGCACCCTTAGCAATAAAAAGAAAAGAAAAATTAAGTTAGTGTGTGTCCGCATGTATGTGTTTGTGTGTGTGTGTAGATGTGTTTAATTTCCCAATTTTAAATATAATACAACTTGTACTATAACTGTACTATAGCATGTTATTCACACCTTCGATGAGTGTCACCAAGTTCTTCCACAGTACTGTCTGTCAAAACTGGTCATTTTACCTGAATGTACCCTTTAAAAGAAAAGTAGCCATCAAGAATGCAATTATGTGAGTTTTTTATTACTCCTGTCTCAGAAAGTCCTTCCTAAAAATCAAATGAGCAGGGCCTGGAGAGATGGCTCATAGTTCAGAGCACTGGCTGGTCTTCCAGACGACCAGGGTTCAATTCCCAGCACCCACATGGCAGCTCACAACTGTAACTCCAGTTCTAGGGGATCTAACACCTTCACACCAATGCACATAAAATAAATTTGTTATTTTTTAAAAAATTAAGTGAACAAATAATACACCCAAAAGAACTCTGAGATTACACTGTGCGGTGGAGATAGTGGGATTGTTATTTCATTGAGTAAATTCAAAAAAGTGATTCAAATATGAAATGTTTAAAGAGAACTTCCTTTCTTCTCTAATAGAAAAAGTAAAACAAGAGCTATTAACTCCAACTCCATGTGAGAAAAAGGAAGCAGTAATTACATTGGCGAGTCTCTACTCTGTGCCTGAGGTGTGGAACTCAGCAAGGTGAGCTCAGAGTTCACAGACTCATAAAAATGACGGTTCCTTCTCTTCTAGACCTGCATCTATGCGATGGATTTCCTCCACACAGGTGAGAGGGCTCCCCCTAGAGGGGCCCAGTGAGCTTGCAGGTCTCCCAAGGCAAAGCCCAGAGAGCAGCATCAGCTAAAGTAACCACGGTCCATCGATCTTGCCAGGAAAGTTCTGGGCTTCAGCTTTTTCTCTCTTTAACATCGGGTATAACCCCTAATCCCACGTCTCCACTCCAAGCTTCCCTTCTTGGGAAGCGCTCTGACACAAAAGCTCTCAAAATACTTTTGTATACAGTGGGCACCCAAAAAATTCAATGCAGGGGTTGAAGAGGTGGCTCAGCGGTTACGCGCCCTTGTTGCTCCTACAGAGGACCCGGTTCAATTCTAAGCTCCTACCTGGTGGTTCACAGCCACCCCTAACTACAGGTCCAGGGAATTTACTACCCTTTCTGACTTCTGTAACACCAAGCATGTGAGTGGTACACACATGTACATGCAGGCAGACACACACAGACACTTGCATATAAAGTAAAACTGAATAAATGCAAAAATTAAAAAATAATCAAGAAATACAAGGCAAATAAGTGCATGAAGCAGATGAAGTCTCCTAGTTACCGGAGTGCAGCAGAGAGGCTTCTGTGACTCTCGGACTCTAGTTCTTCTGGGAGAGTGTGCAAGAGCCACGTGAATTGTGTGCTTTGTCTTTCAGTTATTCTCCCATTAGTTTTTTAGACATATATATAACACATATGTTATATATAATAATATTGTGTGCATACATGTTTATATTTATTCCAGTCCCACTTACTCCTTCCCTACAAGAGCTTCCTTCCGATCCAGGCATCCCTGGAAAGTCCCCCACAGCAGTCAGAACACATCCACCACTGTTTGATTCTTTAAATAATATGTCAAATAAAACTTACTTTGGTTTTTATAGGCCCCGGCTGAATTATATTGAATCGCATCCCATATCTACCCCACTCAGCTGCAAGAGACCTAAAAAAACCAAAGGAGATAAAATAGTAAATTGCATTCCATATTTACCCTCATGGAGCTCCAAGACTCCTAAAAGTTAAACAGAGTACTATAAACTACTGTGCTGCGTGTCCAGATAAGACTACCCACGTCTGTACTGCACAGTCTCTGCTTGCCAGGAATCACACGCCCACGGAAGAGCGTTACAAATAGGCAGGTAACTGAGGCCCAGAAACACTGAACCGTTTCCTCAAGACCACGCTGGGAGTCAAGGCCATGGCTGCATCCTTACCTCCTCTACTACACAACTTAACACTTAACCTCTTAATGTCCTCAGTCGCTCCACGTACCATCTGCTGATTACAAGAGACCTAATATGCCAGGCATAGTGACACAGGCCTTTAATCCCAGCACTCGGGAGACACAGGTAGGTGGATTTCTGTGAGTTCAAAGTCTGCTGGGTTTACATGAGAGCTTTGCGCTTGTTCTCACCACGGTCTGCAGCCCTGCGTGCATTTACAAAGGCCGTTGCTTTTCTTTACAGCTTATGCACTGGATCACAGTGTCTGCAGGTGGCATCAGGTTTATCACCTCAAGAAGACATGGATTACACGGGTCTAAATGATTAACACAGCCTTGTTTAACGAGGCTTTACCATAACTGTTAAACTGACCTTCAAAAGAAATAAGACTCAAACAAAACCTTGACTGTCTTAAACCAAAACACAATCCCAAGAGCAAACATGGGACCTTGTGGTGGCCTGTTTAGAAATACACTTGACAGTCTATTGTTTAACATGATCATATTTGATTGATGGTACTGGCATGTTTTTGTGTGTATATTTGTACATATATATATATATACTTAACATGGTTGCAAAAGGAGATTTAAGTTACCTTAAAAGATACAAATAACGCAAATAAGGAAGGGAAGACGGAAGGGAAGAAGGGGAAGGGCCAAAGCAGACAAGGAAGCATAATGGGGCTAAAAACAACACGTTAAAATGTTTTATGTAGACGGCAGTGCTGACGCCCATCTTTACTCTCAGCACTCGGGAGACAGGTGGATCTCTGTGAGTGTGGCGCCAGCCTGACCTACAGAATGAGTTCCAGCACAGGGGGCTGTGTAAAGAAACCCAGTTTCAACACATAACCCGTCAACATGTTTTATATAATGGCAAATGTGCATCCTCTTACCATGACCCTGTGAAAATGATAAGCCTGGTCAGTCGTGGGGTGTGCAGTGTCCGTGACAGCAGCATACTGTTTGCTCAGAAGTGCAACTGATGTTGGTATAAAACTCAGGAAAACATTCCCTCCTGAGAGGTTTTTAAGAGGAGAATGTTTGTAACATAATAACAACCTTAAGACACTGACACTTTGCAGCAGTGAGCTTCAGAAAACTACAGGGTGCCTATTAAGGTAGTTTGAGAGCATCCATCAGAGTCCGGGCCAGTAAAACCAGTCCTGTGGCATGGGAACATGTGATCAAACACGGTCGGCTCCAGATCAGCCTCTTTTACCTTTCTCTGGATGGAGACCTGAGAACTTTATCTATTTTCAGCAACACAATTAACACAGTAATGCTCACTTATTCATGGCTTCCACGCCTGATTTAGCTGAAGAACTTGGCATTACGAAGCCTGATCCGCTCTCAGCATAGATGGTAGTGATAGCAAGAAATGCAGCTCCTGGGAAGTGAAAGGGCACGTTACCAACAATGCAGCTATTATCAGTTACCAACAACACAGCTACATCAGTTACCAACAATGCAGCTACATCAGTTACCAACAATGCAGCTACATCAGTCCCTATCAAAGACGCAGGGCTGACCAAAACGGGGTCCTGTGCAAAAGGGAGTCACGGAAGCCAGAAGGCTTATTCTTGTGTTTAAGTCACTAGTCCTTATCCTTGGAAGAGTAACCTGAGAGAAGTGTGACACCTTGCTCCTGGTCCGACTGGCTTTGAGGTGGCTGGTCTGTACTCACCTGTGCCTGACATGTCAATCAAGGACCCAAGTTCAAGAGACTCATCCTGTAGCCAAGCACTACTTCAATATGAAGAGATCAGAACTAAAATAAAAGTATCAAGAACTTCTGCCTCTAGCTATACCAGCCTCAGATAAACATCCTAAAAACTGTTCAAGAAACATGATACTGATTGTGTCATTGTCGGACACCTTACGGCAGGTAGAGAAGGACTACTGTCCAAACGTGATAAGCCTAACATCATCTCAGAATTCCAGAGGAAGAAGCAACTCTGAGAAGGAATGTACAGGGAACAGGGCCCAGTTGCTTTTCATAGAGTCTCCCTGAGCATGCACAGATGCTTTCAGGTTGTGTACTGAGGGTGAGCAACCAGGGAATCCGGCCAAGAGCTGCTGCCAGTGCAGCTGTGAGCTGAGTGGTGTCTGGAGACCTCACAGAGGGTTGGGAGACACAGATGTGATAAGCAACCTAATGAACAGTCAAGACTCTCAGCTCAGAAAAATCACACCTAAGCACCAAGTTAGCCCCAAAGGAAGAAATACCACATCCACCCACACAAACTTCAAAGATGAGTTGTAGAATGATCGTGTACATGGAGCAACTGCTTCCTACAGGAAGGCTCAACACTCTTCAAAGGAAAGCTTAAAACTTACAGCAAGTTAGAAACGTGAGGAAAACCATTAATGGAAGGAGCACAAAAATGACCAGAAGATACAAATAGCACATTAGGGCCTTTATAACAGTATTACAAACTTGATACAAGATTTAAAAGAAAACATGTTAAAGGAGTTCAAAGAAGGCCAAACATGGGCCTTTGGGTAAAGGAGTCTGTTGCCAAACCTGAGAACGGAAGTTCAAGCCCTGCAAACCACACAAAAGAAAGAGAGAGGAAAAACTGGTTCTGAAAGTTGGCCTCTCACCCCATGTACTCACTACAGACCACGTCCACATACATGCAAAAATATGTGTATATGATGTGGGATTCCCCTCTGTATGCTGTAAATACCATTGGTTAATATAGAAACTGTCTTAGGCCTGTGATAGGATAGAGTAGAGTTAGGCAGGGAAAACTAAACTGAATGCTGGGAGAAGGAAGGCGAAGTTTAGAAGTCATGGAGCCCCACTGGAGACAGATGCTGGAATTTACCCAGTAAGCCACGACCTCGTAGTGATACCCAGATTAATAGAAATGGGTTAAATTAAGATGTAAGAGTTAGCCAATAAGAAGCTAGAGCTAATGGGCCAAGCAGCGATTTAATTAATATAGTTTCTGTGTGGTTATTTCAGGAATCGGGGAAGTCGGGAAACAAACAAGTGGCCTCTCCTACAACATGTATACTCAAACACAAATAAATAAATGAAATTCTAAAAATAATTTAAAATATAAAAATAGAAACAACATCTATAGCAAAAGTGTAATATAATCAGTGTACTCAGCTGTAGAAGATCATCCGTGAAGACAAGACAATAAAAACTATCCAATACAAAGGGCACAGGGGAAACAGTTAAAAACAGACAAAAGACAAGAACATCAAGTGGATGAAAAACCCTCTAGCATGATGTACGTGCCACCGGAGTTCTGAAAGGAAGAACACAGACTGAAAACAATCAAATTTGATAAAAACTAAAAATTGAAATTACTAGGAGGCAAACAAATGCCAAGAGGGATAAATTGAAGGCAGAAACTCTAATAGGAAGCAACAAACCCCTAGGAGAGGGCAAGGAAGGCCGCAAAGGTAACTGTCCTCACCCAGCCCTCGTCAGGGACCACACAGAAGATAGTGACACCTTTAAGATTCTGAATCAATGCAGAGAGAATTCATAGCCCCTAATTAGAATCAGAAGGAATTTAAAGAGGGCTGGAGAGATGGCTCAGAGGTTAAGAGCATTGCCTGCTCTTCCAAAGGTCCTGAGTTCAATTCCCAGCAACCACATGGTGGCTCACAACCATCTGTAATGAGGTCTGGTGCCCTCTTCTGGCCTGCAGACATACACACAGACAGAATATTGTATACATAATAAATAAATAAGTAAATAAATATTTTTTAAAAAGGAAGGAATTTAAAGAAAGTCTTGAGGCTAAATAAAATTAATACTAGACAGAAATCCAGACGGTCTAAAGAATTACATATCAGAAGTATGCAGGAAAATAGAAAGAATGTTTTCTTATTTCTTTTTTTCTTAAATTGACTATAAAAAATGACTCCAAACACATAAGTAGCAACTACATCTGGGGCATAGTAGAGTCCGTAACTTGAGGGAACTAAAAGTTGGAAGAGGATGCTAGGCTGTGAGAAGATATTTTCTACTTCTTACACAGACCGAACACTAGATAGGAAGAAACTGTAAGTTTAGTATTATAAAAGAATAAAATATACTTGTATGTTTTACAAAACATTTTAATTACTTGTACGAACACCCTGTATTTGTAAGTGGGGTACGGGGGTACACACCTGTAATCCCCACACATTCAAGATGATTTTCAAGAGTTGAAGGACAGCCTGGGCTACCAAAAAAGACACTGTCTCAAAACTCCGGGAGGAAAGAGAGAAGGAGGTTTAAACTTGAAGAACCACAAAGAGAGCATTTTGAAGCACACTTCTGTAAGTTCTTCTCCTCCACACAGAGTTTCTGTCTGACAACATAGGTGAGAACACAAACAAGAGGCAGCTCAGCCCAGAGAGCGCGGGGTGGGGGAGGTGCTGGAGTGTCCCGCCCTGCGTGTGAAGAAGCATGGTTATGTCAGCTGTTCTCACAATTCCAACAGATCAAACTCGCACTCTCAGATCTCTGAAAACAAGCTCGCCTTCAAAATCTCCTTGTGGGAAAGCAAAGAGCGTGGCTATCTAGTGGCCCAGGTACGATATAGGGACAAGCTGTCAACTTGGCATCACCACCAGCTGTGCTGCTAACTCTAGCTACTCTGGTCTTGACCCTCAACCAGCTGCTGTGCCCCCTCTGCCCCTTAGGAAGGCACAGCACACCCAAAGCTGTTGCCTTCATCACCAGCAGACGACTATCACATGACATCCCTAGGCTGCCTTCCTGTGTTGGATTTTCTACATTCTTAGTGGAGGATTACACGTATTGCTTCCCCCCTGAACCAACATCCAGGCTAACCCAGACTGCTACTCTTAAAAGATCATGAGCTCTTGAACCAACATCCAGGCTAACCCAGACGGCTACTCTTAAAAGATCATGAGCTCTTGAACCAACATCCAGGCTAACCGAGACTGCTACTCTTAAAAGATCATGAGCTCTTGAACCAACATCCAGGCTAACCCAGACGGCTACTCTTAAGATCATGAGCTCTTGAGAGCCTCAGCTGCTCATCCAGTACCAGGTTAGACCCACAGTACTCAGCTTCTCCTGCCCGGAACACAAACGGTCAGCCTCAACTGACAGGAGTCTTGGAAGGATAGAAATGGGCTTCCATCTTTTAAAAAGTCTTACCTAATACATTTATAATGAAGCCCATAGAATTTTAATCCAGTGTGATGGGTAAAAATAGACAGAAGTCTGTGTTAAAATGAAAGACAATAATGAGGAGTGAGTCAGTCAGAAAACTAAGGATCCCGAAAATGAGCAAGGAAGAAATAAAAGATCATGAAGCAGAGAAAGAATGTGATCGTGGAGACAGAAAGAAACTGAGAGAACCAAACATGGAGGACCTACAGAAGGAGAAGAGGGCGGGGATCAGAAAGTAGAGAGAAAAGAAATACACACAGCCAACAATACAGAGGAGACAAAAAGTTAGAGCAGGCACACAGAGTCAATCCACAGTCCCGTCTCTCCTCCCAAGTCTGTATCTCTCGGGGGAAAATAAATCATAAATAAAGTAATAGGGTCCCGAAAGTCCTCATGCAAAACACGTCCACCTTGCTACAACAGAAACAGGAGTGAGGGTTGAACTGGCTGCGGGGAAAGGATGGAGATTATTGGCATAAAAAGCTGTGCCTTTCTATAATCCTGCTCACTGTGCTGTTTCTTTGGTCATCCCTGCTCAAGCCAGTTTGTGAATTACCCACACTGGGGAGAAGAAATTGAACCTCACAGACAAAAGTTTCCAAACCAGAGAGGGGACAAAAGTCAGGTATAACACTCTCCTCCCCCCTCCCACTCCAGCCACTGACAGCCCTGGGCTTACTCTGGGAAAAAGCCCCTAGCTTCAATTCTGACACCAAATTATTCAGAGGCACAATTCTGTACACCTGTGCTTCAGAGGGCACACCGCCCAAGGCCGGCTACACAAAGTCGTGGTGAGGATCTAGCTCAGGCAGTTTTCTCCCCTGCCCCGTGTTTGTGTTTGTTTATATACACAGGCATTACATATTTTCTATTTATATAGTCATAAATTTTAATAAAGGAGTTTGTTCACAGTTATGACAAAAAAATGTTCTAATAACATCCATTTAAATCCAGTCTCTTGGCAGCATTCTCGGTCTCTCCAGCGTTTGCCATCTCAAAGACATTACCTTCATCAAAACTATTCAGCCCAGTCCAAAGCCTTCCTCTAGTGAGTAAGTCGTGCTGCTGTCAGTTTCGAGACTTTACCTGCTTATCACCCACAGCATCTTTCCATACGCCAGCCAAACGACGGAGTCAGGGGCATTTCCCATTGATCACCGTACATAACTCTGATGGACATCAACCTTCCCAGTTACATGGCAAGCCTCTTTCCTTCTCCTCTCTCCCCTTCTCTGTCCACATCCAACTCTCTGATGGTCTCTAAATGTATCTTCCCTTCCCCTCCACCAGGCCTCTATCCAGGGATGATCCTGACCCTTTGTCCTCTTTCTCTGTTCGTACATTTTTGAAAACCAATCTCAAATGCATCTTATTTCTGCATCTAACCATGGGCTACAGGAAGAAGCCATCACTCCCATCTAGGAGTTTCTGGATCCCTTGAAACCTGTGTTCACTATGACTTACACCACAACCTCTGGTAAACATGGATCTTAGCAACTGTGGGGTGTGCAAGTTCGACTGTCTGTTTACATCTTGAGGGATGCAGGGCTTAGCCCAGACTCGGCTGAGAATGCGCTCAATAAACATAGGAGGAATAGATAGACATACCTTTCTGTGCTTTAATGAGCTGCTTCCCAATTTCTAGAGTCACATAGGCTGTGCCATTGAGAACAATGTCAGTTATGGTCTTCCAAGCATTAGGAGACAGTCTTTCACTGGGAGAAACAAAGTTCCCTGCTGCATTGTTTATCACCACCTACAATGAATAAAGCAAAAGTGATGTGGGATTTCCCTCTGTATGCTGTGAATATGTTTTATTGTCATTGGTTAATAAAGAAGCTGCTTTGGGCCTATGGCATCGCAGAATACAGCAAGGCAGGGAATTCCAAGCAGAGATAGAGGAGAAAAGAAGGCAGAGTCAAAGAGAAGCCATGTAGCTGCCAAAGAAGAAAGACGCCCGTCCTGAAACCTTATTGGTAAACCACGAGCCTCATTGTAAAATACAAAATAATAGGAATGGGTTAATTTGAGATCTAAGGGTTACTTAATAAGAATCCTGAGCTAATAGGCTGAGCAGTGTTTTAATTAATACAGTTTCTGTATTATTATTATTTATTATTATATGTTATTATTATTCTGTATTATTATTATTTCATGCCTGGGCAGCCAGGAAATGAACAAACAGCCTCCAACTACAGCAAAGCATTAAAAAGTATATCTGGAAGCTGGAGAGATGGCTCAGTGGTTAAGAGCACTCTGTGCTCTTCTAAAGGCCCTGAGTTCAATTCCCAGCAACCACATGGTGGCTCACAGTCATCTATAATGAGATCTGGTGCCCTCTTCTGGCCTGCAGGCATGCATGCAGTCAGAACACTGTATACACAATAAATAAATCTTTTTGGGGAAAAAAAAAAGCATATCTGAATATCCCAGTCAGCAACGAAGCAATCCCACAAGATTCACTTGATTTTATGTTTCTTGAGTCTGTTAAAACGACCTGTAATTTTCTAACCTCAGAATCCCTGAGTCCTATCTTTAAATTAGCATAGATTCTAAGACAACAGACATAGGGAAGGGTGTGTCCCGTGTCACTACGCTTCGCTTCACTAATCATAGAGGCCTTTGAGGCGACTGTGTTGGTACGGACTGGTAATGACAGCTTCAGGAAAGATGAGACAAGAAGACTGAGAAAATGAAAAGCCAGCCTGGGGTACACAGGAAGTCCAGGCCAGCTTGGGCTTCATGGAGAGGAAATTCCTATCCCAACCTCTACCCACATATGGAATCCCCAGAGCAAAGCCGTGTAAGTTCCGCGGTCCTCTGCTTGTTGGTAGTGGACTTCGTCAAAGGTGGCCATTCCCTCTCTCCCAGGGAGCAATCTGCTGGGCACTGCGATAGCTTCAGGACAACAGGGCTCTCTGAAATCGCTTTTATCAGAGAAAAGGGTTCTCTTTGAGACGATTGGAGGAAATAGCTTTTCTTTAATCAAGTAAAAGTAGTCACTACCTCTAAGGTCTAGATAGCAGAAATGTGGGATTCCTCATGATTTCCCCCATTTTGTGCCAAACTCCTCCACTGAGAGACACTGATCGTTATTACGAAAAGTATACCCAATTAATCAGCTAGGACTCTACTCTCGTTATTGTATAATCTCATTAAATAAAGTGAAATCAAGTTTGTTCTACAATTACAAATGATTTCTCTGGGTAGTCCCCTAGGGAGAAGGGAGAGCAGGCCACTTAATCTTAGCTCTGCTTTCAGCCCAGCCGGCATTTCCCGGCTCTCCCTGACATCAACAGCTCATTCCCTCTGTGTCCCGGTGGTTTTCTCAGAGGCTTTGGAAAGCTTCAGTCTCGTGACGCTTACATCAGGAAGCCCTGCCACTTGGATCAGCTCCAGCACCGTGTTGTGCACCATCTCAGGATCCCGTACATCACACCGGATTGCGTGCACCTGCACAGTGAAGGACAGCAGAAGAAAGAACTCAGACGTTTCCGGGCTTCCTAAACCAAAACTACAAAGAAACTATGCAAACATTACCATCCGCACATCAAATTTAAAGAGCTGCTTTTCCGTCTACCTTATTCCCAGTCTGAGAAGAAATCTCTTCCGCAGTAGCTTTCAAAACATCAATATTCCTAGAAATAAAGGCAGGGAACATCTCATGAGCTCTAACGAACACAGAGATGTGTCAGTTTAAAGAAAAGCATTTCTGTTAAATATAAAATTTGTACTTACACAAAAATCAAGTTGATTTCACTTTTTAAAGTTAAATTGAAATAATTTTTATATATCTAAAACTAATTCACAGAATTAGTCCCAACTTTAGCATATTTCAAATTATGTGGAGGGCTGTGGTTTGGTTTGGTTTGGATTGGAAACAGGAACACATGAAGTCCAGAACAGTCTCCAATTCTCCACGCACTAGACAGTGACCTTGAATTCCTCATCCACCTGCCTCTACATCCCTTGGGCTAGGGTTAAGGTAAGTGCAGTCACACCTGCTTATCCATTTAAATTGTTTCCTTGATTAGAATCATTATGTTCA
>JAQHUG010000131.1:3733337-3746684 GCA_028555095.1 Dicrostonyx torquatus
CAGTGTAGATTCTGGAGACAACAGCTACACTGTAGATTCTGGAGACGACAGCTACACTGTAGATTCTGGAGACAACAGCTACAGTGTAGATTCTGCAGACAACAGCTACAGTGTAGATTCTGACAGCTACAGTGTTGATTCTGGAGACAACAGCTACAGTGTAGATTCTGGAGACGACAGCTACAGTGTAGAATCTGGAGACAACAGCTACAGTGTAGATTCTGGAGACGACAGCTACACTGTAGATTCTGTAAGTAGCCAACTGAGTGGCACCTGCCCATGCCACCTGCAGACAACAGCTACAATGTAGATTCTGTTGTCATGCTCATTTTGTAGATTAAGAGGTTGATACTCTAAAAGGCCAAATGATCTACTTTTTAAAATAATAGGGAGCTGGAGAGATTATTCAGTAGTTAAGTTCATTTACTGTACTCCCAAAGAACCTAAGTTCAGTTCCAGCACCCAACATCATTCGGCTCATACGGCCTGTAACCCCAACTCCAAACAACCGTCTCCACATGACCACCCCTAATACATGGCATAGAGTCACATAATGCAAAAATAAAACTTTTAAAAGTAATAAGTTTATAATAAATAAAATCAGAAGAAGTAAAGATGACTCAAAACCAAGATGTGTCTGGCTTCAGAGTACCCCAGTACTTGGTTATTATCATAAGGGATGGGGTTATGAATAACCTTTCTTTTCCAAAATCTACTGAGCAAATATGATCTTATTTCATAATCAGGAAAAAATCATCACCCAAAGTCAGCGTCTGCAAATCTGGTGATGTTTCATCTTCTTCATCATAATTCTATCGTCATATTGACAATGCTCGTTTTCCCCCCTCTGGTTCCTTTTGCTGTGACAGAATGATCCAAGTGACCTGCAGTTATCTTTCTCTTCATAAATGGCAAATTTGCTTAAGACTTCCATCCACCTCCACAATGACTCCATTAAGATGACAAATCAGGAAATCGGCACAAGTGGGCTGGCAAATTTGTCACTATCTGGGAATAACAAGAGAATGCACTGCAATGTTCGAAAGGCTCTACCATGAATTTTTATTTATTTGGGGATTAATTTGTAGAGGAAATTTGGAGCTTTGTGAAGGATAATTAATCATTTTTACAAAAGCATCTAAAGTATATTTAGAAGCGTTTTACCAGCCTTCTAACTGGCAAAATAAGCATACAAAGGTAAAAGGGTTTTGCTCAATCATAGCCATCCTAACTGTGTTAAGGAAGCATAATTACAAGTCTTAGTAAATTCACGTGACCGGATTGATAATAATCTTATGAAATTCTTTCCTACCACTGCGAGGGAAAACACTGACTTGCTATCATAATTGATACCATCTTCTGATGACTGACAGCACGTGTGTGAGCATGAAGTCAGCCACCTTTGGCCTAATCACAAGTTGTCTATTGAGACTCACAAAGGAACTGGATCTCAGAGGACCACGGTGTGACCATGCCTCTTTCTACAGGCAAAGTCTTAAAAAAACTCAAACCTGCATCTGGTCACTTCCTTCTGAGTTATGAAAAGTGGATGGGACATAAATAGGCCTTGAATGATCTTCAAATCTTGCACTGTGATTTTTCTACATGTGGTTTATTTAGAATTGAGGGGTTTTTTTTTCTTTTTTACTTACAAATAATACCTTTCTCATCAGCATTGGTTTCCTTCTAGATCCAAAGATCTTGAACTTTTAAAAACTTCCTAAAGTCTTCATATTTCAGAAATGCCAGCTTATTAGTTTGAGCTCTACTTGGGAAGATCGGTTCTCACCTCCTCCCACTTCCATTTACAGCAGCCTCCCTTATCACACCCAGTGTGTTCACCGGCAGTGATCACACTTATCCTCACAATGGCAACTCTAAAAAAGTTTTGTCTTTGTCCTTTCCTTAAGGGATTAAAAAACATAGATGAGATTCATGCCTAAACCGTTTAATGATTTTTGCTAGCCTAAAGTAAGTAGGTTAACTAAAATATGCATGTGTTGGTAATCTTAGGCCAAATGTATATTATCAAGTCTTCGAGAAGACTTCACATAAAACTCAGAAGTCATACAAAGGTATGTACAACCCTGATCCACGCCCACCTATGGTAAGTTTTTCTGCTGTCTAGCCTCTAGTCTTATGGGCTAAGTGTGTCCCTTTCACTGGGTGGCCTTTTTCATTTACAGGGCCTTCAGGGCTCTGAGGCATTTGAGAGATGACCCCTTGTCTAAACAAAACCTTAGCATCAGTACAAGAAGAAGTGAGACAAATCTGAGATTTTTGTAGAGGACATTTTTGGTGTTGTTTTGCTTTTTGCACCACAAATAAGTTTCTGGCAGTCTATGTAAAATAAGTATCTTTTAAAACTAATATTTAAACATGCTAGATTATTTTAGGAAAACTCAGTTTCAAATCTGTAAAATTCATCAAGCAATAGATTTTCACGGGAAAGTTGTGAGACTGAATGGCTCAATATTTAATGACTATTGTCTCAGCTACTTCGCCGCCAACATCCCGGCTGTTGATCAACATAATGAAACTGTATACCTTACAAGCATGGACACATCCAGAATCAAAAAGGCAAAACAACACACTTCAATCCTGCCTCTCTCTCTCTCCTCCGTGTGTGTGTGAATTCGGAGAGAGTGCACATGTGTGTGCCAATCGTTCCTCAGTTGTTGTCCGCCATGTTCTTTGGAACAGGGTCCGTCATTGACCTGTAAATTGTTGCTTGAGCTACAGTGGATGGCCAGCATGTCCCAGGAGTCCCCCCACCTCAGCCTCCTCACCACACATAAGTGTGATACAGCCTCCAGGATTGTATGGACTACCTGACCCAGTTTTACACGGGTTCTGGGGACTGTACTCAGGCCTTTGAAGCCAGCCACGTAGTGGAAGTCCAGCTTGCTTCTCTAAGCTATCTCATACCAGCTGCAACAATAAAACCTATACTTCCTGCTGCTGCAGCCCTCCCAAAGCTCTCCAAGATCTTTCACCGCCTAGCCTTTGCTCTGCTTTTTCTAGTAGAATCGCCAGTCAAAACCAGGTGAAAGTGTCAACGTTTTCCCTCCCACTGGTGCCTGCTTCTCTGGAGAGCAATTTGGCAACATGGATCCCAGCGTTACATGTAATACCCTTAGATAAAGTTACTTGACTTTAAAAAATTTATCCACTTGCTAGGTAGACAGTAAAGAAAGGGCATTCTGTTCAAAGATAAGCATTAGGGAGCAAAGGGTAGTTCAGTGGTAGAGCATTTCCATTTGCCCAGCATGGTCAAGGCCTTGAGTTCTATTCCCAGCATTTAAAACCAATTATATTCTATTTTACTTTTTACAAAAGTTGATGAGACTTTCTTAAAATTGATATGGAACTACAACAGGCTCGAAATGGCCGAAGCCGTCCATAAAGCCCGGACCTACTGCCCACTGAAAGAAGGATGCAAACACATGCTGGAGGCAAACGTAGCCAAAATTTGTCCAATTGCTCAGCAATGCCTGTTGAGTACCAACAAGGTGAAGCATCATGTGTTAAGAGAAGGGCGCAAAGACAGCGATGCAGAATCTCCGCTGCATTTCTCAGAAGAGGCTATCTTCCTATGTGTTGACACAAACCCAAAAGCTTCTGGACCAATCCACAAGAAACTACTCATTGTAGCCAACTATCAGAAAAAGACTAACTAACGAGATAGACACAGGGTACTACTGCTTGAGTGTTCCACATTTACAGTCGTTAGATGGTATTTCATCCGAGTACCTAACAAACAATTGAATCCTGTGTGCAAGTACACACAGGAAGGTCTGGCTGGAAACCATGCTAAAACAAGCAACACAGAAACAGTTCACAGAGACGCCACCCTATCTGAAGTACTCTACCGCTTGGCTATGAGTTCTGTGGTAGACAATGAACTTCTGCAGGTTCTTTCAGGGAGAGGGCAGGGGCTGAGAGTCTGCCGGTTTGTGTTGGGTGAGTATTTTTAGAGACAATTTACTCTTAGATTCACACCGAAGTAGAAGTTTTACAGATTGCTCACTGTCGTATAACATCCATTTGGTAAAACTGGCCAACCATCTATTTCAAAAGATGTGAAAAGGTGTATCTTTACGCTTCCATAGCACTCCCTGTATTGTCTGCACATAATGAGCCTTCCACCGATGCTTGCAATTTTTGTCCAGATGCTAGAACATGCTTGTCTGTGCCAGCCACATGTCCTTTTGGTGTCCAGACAACCGTCTCAGTAAAGCACCTATGGTTCTTAGCAGGAGGGGCAGCTCTTCTGCATGTTCCGGTATAGAAAGCAAGGTTCTTAGAGAGTAAGAACTGTCCCAGCACCCCACCCCAAATGCCAACTATGAGCCTACAAATGTAAAGAACTGAATGGCTTAAACTCTGTGACCCCCAGCTCTTCACAGGCTAGGTGAAGCACACTCTGTATCTGTGTGTCCCACCTGAGCATCCCTACCCATTCTATCACTTATAACAGAGCACTACAGAGTGCCAGGATGCTGAGCTTCTGGGGAGCTCAGATCTTGTTGCCACAGCAACTAGCCTGGACATAAAAGAAAATGCATTGCTGGACTCCAAGCTCCAAAGGCTAGGCTGAATCATGCAGTTGCCAGGAGCACAGCAGAAATTTCATTTCTGAGTAACGACACATCTCATAGCAATGAACCAAAGTCCTGGGGAAAGTCATTACTCTGTACAACAGGGTGTGCTTCTGCAGTTATTACAGCTCTTATCTGTCCGCAGTTAGATGCAGACCAAGATGTTTCCCAGTGCTGCATAAGAAAGGAAAATGAAACAGATGAATTAGGGAGCAGTTGGAGGTGCTCCACTGGAGTCTTCATTCCTACCTTCCCTTGAGACATCTGTTCTTGACTTCTTATTACTTTAGCCAAGAGTAACATGACTCTCATTATTGAACCAACAATCAGAACCCCTGGTCTAAACTACTCTAGGCAATGACAACATAGCGGTGGCCAAAAAGAAAAGATACACTATTGTATCCTTGGTGAGATTAAATTTGGGGGAAAGGGATGAACAAATTAAGAAAAATATGTACAGTATATTAAACCTCAGTCTATGTTACAGGATGGCATAGAGTGGAGGTAGGATATTGACAGGTAGGAGGGGTCAGGTCTGCACCCAGCATGCCTGTGGAATCTGCAGTGGGGATATCTAAGGCATAGCAAATGTTTACAACAGGAGAATCAAAGTCAGGTCAAAAGGAAAGGGCAATGCCGTTTCCTCCTCCCAGCAATGGGGACCGTGTCTGGGCTCACCCTGCCTCTCCTCCATCAACGGCTCATATTCCACTGTTCAGATGCTGGTGGCTGTCTCTGTGTTGTGTTTTTACAGTCTCCGACCTCCAGCATCTACTCTCCACAGCTCTCTCAGTGTGGCTCTCCCGAGGTCTCAGGAAAGGACCACAATCCTTTTCTCCTTGGCTTCTGCAATGGCTACCCGAGCTACACAAAGTGAAGAGAAGCCAGCTTCACATAGCACCCCCAGTCCTCTGGGCCCTCGCCCCCTTTAAACTGACTCTCAGGGTAAGAAGGACTGAGCTACCCTGCCAAAAAAGAGAGTTCACTGCCTCCCTTTCTTTCATGAATTGCTTCCTACCATCATTCCAACCCAGCCCCAGAGTGCTGAGCTAACACCTCATTCCCACACAGGTAACTTAACTACCTAGAGCTGGGGAGGGGATCTGTTCACTTTTCAGGAGTGACAGCTAACTCTTTCCCACCCTCCATGCCCTCACAGTGACTGTTTCCTTTGCCAGCATGACCTCAGAGGCTGAAGAGAAAACCTAGCTTCATCATCACCACACAACACATCCAAAAACGTTCAAGTCCATCCCATCAACACTGTTACTAATGCCGCCTTCAGGTCATCCCTTCAACTCTGACTTCCGGTTTCCTTCTGTCTTATTTTATCTCAGTGATGCTGCCTTCCCCTTGACAGTGTTGATGGCACCTGAGTAGCCCCTCTGAGCAGCCCAGTCTTCCTTCCTTACCCTCAGCCCCTAGCTCCTCCCTAGGCCTCTCAATCAACCTCCTGGACACCATATTCCACTTGCAGTCTCTACATTCATGGCCACGCATTTCCTGGTGCTGCAGCACCTCCCCTCTGGGAAGATTAGCCAAGGCTGATGATTGGCCTCCACTTTTGTCACCCCTCCCCCACTGCCTTTGGGAGAAGCTCTAAGTCCTTTAAGGGAGCCACAGTTGCCTGGTACTGGTGTAGGAGGTGCTTTTGCACTTTGTATTGCTTTCATTGGTTGAATAAAGAAACTGCCTCGGCCTTTTGAGAGGGCAAAATCTTAGATAGGCAGGGAGGACAGAACAGAATCCTGGGATAGAGAAGGCTGAGTCAGAGAGAGCCGCCATGGAGTCGAGAGAGTCAGACATGGTAAATCTTTCCCGGTAAGACCAATACCTCGTGGTGACTTACAGACTATTAGAAATGGCTGAATCAAGATGTAAGGGTTAGCCAACAAGAGGCTAGAACTAATGGGCCAGGCAGAGTTTAAATGAATACAATTTCTGTGTGATTATTTCGAGTTAAGATAGCCAGGCGCCAAGAACGCAGCCCGCGTCAGCAACACAGCTCGCCCACTCCGGGAGCTGGGCAGCGAGACACAGCCAGTGCCTGTTCATGCAACATGGTATCTGTCATCTACCTCCAATCTCCCCCATTCTGAACCAACACACTGGCTACTCTCTTGCCTAGAACATTAAGGCATTTCGGGGGCTGTTTCAAAACTCCCTTCTGCTCTTAGGCACACAGTTTCTGCAGGGCTGCTTTATTTGTCTGGTAAGCTGTGAAGATAATCATTAAGCAGAAACTTCTATGAACTACCTCCTCTTGGGACCTTGCTGCCCCATGGGTAGCACTGGAACCCCATCCCAAAGTGGTAAGTATACCTGATTCTGGAAGCCTAGTCAGCAGGCATAGCAGATCTTAGAAAAAAAACCTAAACTCAAAAAAGAGATACTCACAGATGCAAGATGCATGTGACTATAAACCTAGCACTCTCAAGTGTTAGATAGGAGAATCTCTATGAATCTGAGGCTACTTTGGACTACACAGCAAAAGCCTGCCCCCAAGACTATTAAACATGAGGGCTGGAGAGATGGTTCAGCATAAAGAGATGTTGAAGGCCTGGGTATTGTGGTGGTTTGAATAAGAATGGCCCCTATAGACTCATATTTTTGAATGCTTAATCATCACTAATGGGATTATAAGGATTAGGAGGTGTGGCCTTTGTCGGAGTAAGTGTGGTTTCAAAAGCCAATGACAAATCCTCTCTCTCTCTCTCTTTCTCGCTGTGGGCCCAGATGAAGAACTCTCATCTACCTCTTCAGGACCATGCCTGCCATCTGTGCCACCATGCTCCTTACCATGATAATAATAAATTAACCTCTAAAACTGTAAGCAAGCCTCCAATTAAATGCTTTCTTTTATGAGTTGGCTTGGTCATGTGTCTCTTCCCAGCAGTAGAACAGTAACTAAGACAGGACAGGTCCCCACCAAAGGCAGAAGCAGGTGTCAGATTCCCTGGAGCTGTACATAGAGGTGTTTCTGACTACCTAGTGTGAGTGGTAAGAAAACAAGCTTCAGTCCTCCGAAAAAGAGCAAGCACTCTCAACCCCTGAGCCACCTCTCCAGCCCTAGGTTGAAATCACTGGCCTGAAACAATCTGACTTCTGATTCAAAAGCCAGTTCCAGGACCCTCCTCCTCCAGGCAGCCTTCTCTGCCTGAGTGCAGTTTAGTTCATTGTAATACACCTGGTTTTCTGTCTGTTGGAGTTGCTGGTAACTCATTATCACTTCTCACGCATTTTTGGTGTGAACCACATGATACTCCACTACGTACTGTGCACAATCACTCAGGTTACATGTTCCTCCCGTGGTTACTCTGTGCCAGGCCCTGTGCTGTGCACAATCACTCAGGTTACATGTTCCTCCCGTGGTTACTCTGTGCCAGGCCCTGTGCTGTGCACAATCACTCAGGTTGCATGCTCCTCCCGTGGTTACTCTGTGAGATGGAAGCTCAAGGAGTCTACAAATGTGAACAATTTTTACACTTTCACTGAGGAAATTTAACCTTACTACAAGACACAACAGCACTGCCCCCTTATTCTAATTCTTTGTTACACCCGCCCTCCTTACACCAAAGATATTTCAAAGCCTAATCATGAATTACTAACCATAAACATAAATGAACCTATTTCCACACTGAATGTATGCTTGCCTTCCGGCCAGGGAGTCTCCCTAAAGAGAGCCCAACAATTACATTTCATGATAAACAAGTGATTAAATTAAATTAAATGTTTTCTTTGGAGAATGAAACAAAAACTAAGAGCGAGGACCTTTTTTTTATTTTTTAATCTCAAAGACAGGCCCTAGGCCAAGCTATTTATCAGATTGAATTGAGGCCCACCTAGGTCAAGGTTCAATCTAAAATAGTGCTTCTGGCAATGGAAACATTTCTCTCACACAAAAGGTTGGAACTATAATATCTTATTTTTACTCTCAAAAACATGGTGTTTCTTGGCAGCTCCCAATCCACAGATGTTGTCATTCCTCCCCACAGGATTCAAACTTCAGCCTTCATGTGTCAAGGAGACAGGCACCTCTACTAACTCAGAATCTTGGGGAGGGGTTGTTTGTTTATTTGCTGGCTTGATTTGCTTTGCTTTGCTTTGGTTTGAGACAGGGTTTTTTTTCTGCAGCACTAGCTGTCTCTCACTGTGTGAACCAGACTGGCCTCGAACTCACAGAGATCTGCTTGTTTCTGCCTCCCACTTGCTGAGCTGTGGTCTGTGACCGCGGTGCTGCAATTCTAACATCGCTAAGGGAACAAAAAGATCGGTTCTCAGGAAAGGAACGCTGGGGTTCCCTTAGTCTTTATAATATTGTGTTGTCTTTAAACACAAGTCTAGCAGCGCACAAACCACTTTCCAGAAGGTTCCCCGAGTTGAAGAAATCAGCACACCTACTCCCACCTTCACATTAGGGGTCCCTTCCAGCCTGCGTCTGACCGCCATTCTCCCTCCTTCTCTGCACCCCTGGGACTCCCGGCCTTTCTCACCTCGCTGCCCCCAGTATTCGATTCTTTCACACCACCCCACAGTTTTCTAAAGCGAACACTACGGGAGTATGAAGTTAATTAACAAGCGGCGGCCTGACTTTTCTAGACAAGGAAATTCTGCTTTTAGCTTGATTTTTAACCTAGTTAGAGGCAAGGATTGCCTTGAAATACTGCTCTTTTTTTCTTCCTCGTCCTTTTCCTCACTTTTATTTTATTTGCCTGGCAGACTTGGTGTAAACATTGACAAGCCAAACAATATAAGCTTGAGAGAAACAGAAGTGGATTCCATACAGCTAGAAAGTGAATCTACACGTGGTTTTGACTTTTTCAAATTACTGTACTACACTGTGCTGGTTTCTTTAGGGGAGAAGGGTCTAAGTCTGACAAACAGATCCTGGGATCCGACAGTAAACGGTGAGAACCAACCTCCACAAGGTTTTGACTTTTTGTTTATTTTATTTTTTATGTGCATTTGCTTTGTGAAATTCACTATACAAATGAAGTTACTCCTGTCACAACTCACAACACAAGGCCCTGGCGTGGGGATGGGGACTTGTGGAAGGCTAACACTGCTCAGGAGAGGCTTCTTCAGCAGAACCAACCTGCTAACCTGCTCTCCTCCCTACCCACCGCGCTGACAGCTAGGCCCTTCGGCTAAGGGCTCCCCAATGCTAAAACTAGGCAAAAGGTCAAAGGACTCCTTCCAGAATCATCTCTGATTTTCCATCCTAACACTGGACAAACCAGCGGTCACCCAGCCTACTTGTCTCCCAGTCCCTGCTTATTTACAAATCAAAGTTCCTTCATGGGAGGCTCCTGACTCTTTTGGTCTGTTTGTTTGGATTTTGTTTCTTCACTCCCTCATCTGCCTGTGTCCGGTGACCGCTCCCCCGGGGGGGGGGGTGTCCTCTCCTTTTCGTATGCTGTGTCCCTGGAGCCTTCTCTCTTCTCACATCGCCCCCACGTCCTGAACCCCCTGTCCCTGCACACCTCTCCTTGCCTGGCATCTCTCACCTCCCTGCACCCCAAGGCCCCGGCCCTATTTCATCTGCCTGTGCCCGGGGAACCCTAGCTTTCCCCACTTCCCTGCCCTGGAGCACCCACGTTCTTTCCATCTCCCTGCTCCCGGGAACCCCGCTCTTCTCACTTTCTTGCGTCCGGGACCCTTCACCTTGTGGAAGCGAACCTGGCTCTCACCCACCCCGCCCTGTCTTACCCTCAGAGGACCGGGATCGCGGGGTAGGCAGGACACCCGAGCGAAGAACGAACGAGCCAGCAGCGCCATGTCTCCAGCAAAACTGTCTCTGCCGCCGGGCCCGCCCGGTCCGGAAGTATCAGTCGGGGCGGGGACTGGGCTGCAACCGCAAACCCGCAAGCCCTGTGGCCCCGAGAGGGCAGGTCCCAGGGGTGTCAGGCTCTGCTCCGTGCTTTGTCCTGCTCTCACCAACTACAGAGTTTTGTCCACCCGGGAATAGGCTCAGAACCAGCCCCTCAACTGCTAAGAAGTTAGGAAGAATGAACCCATATTCTTTATACCCGCCCCCAAAATCACATGAATGTCTCTTCTACAATTCCTTATTGAATCATTGCTCACCTCTGAAATCTTCTGAGCTAGCCTCCACTACCCACATTTCTTTCAACACTCTTGTTTTCCAAGGTCCCCTCAGAATGGTAAATTCTGTTTGCAGAATTCAAGGCCTTTTCTAAACATACGGGGCAAGTCTTCCACATTTCAGCCTTGAAACAGTTCCAATGGCCACATAGTCAGGTTTATCTCAGCAGTGACCCCACCTCTGTTACCAATTGCTGTCTTAGCTGTTTTCCCCTGTCGAAAGAGATGCTCATGGATGAAAATAAACGGTAGTAAAAAAGACCACCGTGCTGACATTTTTAAGTACTTTCTAAAGTCTCTAAAAAGTCAGCTTGCAGGGAAGAGAAGGGCAGCCCTGACCAGGTGATTGACAGCCCCATTTGGAATAACTATTAATGGAGGGGACAATTTCCCATCTTAATTTTTGACCAGAAACTCTCAATGAGATGATATCATCATTATCTTCTGGGAAGTTTAAAGTATGGGTCTCCACCCAGAGCCTAAGAATGTGCAAGCTTGGCATGGAGAGATGATTCAATAGTTAAGATCATGTACTACCCTTACCAAGGGCAGAGTTTGGTTTGTGGTACCCATGTGAGCTCATAACCACCTGTAACTCTGGCTCCAGGTGACCCATCATCCTCTGCAGGCACCAGCAATCATGCCACGTACCCATTCAGACTTACATGCACACACTTAATTCAACATGCTTCGTCAGAGAGAAACTGCTTCTCCTCAGTGGACTTCAACAAAACCCCAACACCTCCACTCTCTTTCCTTTGATATTTTAAATTCTAAGGACTCAGTTATGACATTTTCCCTTCCCCCCAAAATAAATGTATTGGGGTAAATGTATTGGGGTAAAGGTGGTTGGCGCAAAAGCCCAACAACCCACAGCCAATCCCTCAGACTCATCAGAAAGGCTGGCTATGGTGGCATGCATTTTTATTTCAAGCATGTGTATGGTGAGGTGAGAAACAAAGACAAGAGGCCTCCTGGAAGCTTAGGGACCAGCTAACCTGGAGTCTGAAGCAGGGCAGAAACAAGAGACCCTAGCTCTGTCTCTGACCCAGCATCCTCATGATGACAACGTGAAATGTTGAGGGATATGTGAAGAGACAGCCTGCTTCCACCAACCCAAAAGACTCTCATCACCCAGCATCTGATGCCTGCTGGACCTGACAGTTCCCCACTGTGTGTGCTCTGGTGCCCCAGGCTGACATTTCTACCTGTGCATTGGAAAAGTGCTTTGATTGGTACCTTTCTTTCGTTCTGTGTCAATAAAAGCTTCATAGGACTGATCGACCGATGCTTTCTTTGAGGCCCTGATGTTTGTCTAAGTAACACAACTTGTTCTCTCAAAATGAGGAACACACTTGACAGAGCAGGTAAGAGTCTGAGGCCTGGCTCAGGAACTTTACCCTGAGGCCTTGATGTGTAGAGGAAAAAACAGCTCCTTCTCTAAATCCAGAAATGTGATTCAGAGCCAGTCACAGCCTGGAGCCAGAGTCTTAGGGGAGCTATGACTTCAGATCCTGAGAACCCACTCTTCGCAAGCTGAAGGGCCACGTTTATCAGAACCGAGGCCAGGGTATGCTCAATGTGCAATGCTCTTCAGATGCCTTGTGTTCTCCTTTTGTAAAATTGTCTAACTTGTAACATAGCCTCCTGTTAATTCTGTCACATTGATGTCCCAGAAATAATTTAAGATGATGTGCTTCTTAATAAACTTCCTCCTTATTCCAAACATTTCTGTCTTCTCTACCTTCTGTCCTCTTTATCTTTAGATCTCCTGGTCCTCTCTCTAAGGACCATGGCCATGAAGAACAATCTGTTGAACCAGGTCATGTGACCATGTTGGAAGATATATTTCCGGGCCATGGTCACTAAAATTCCTTTGGTGTCCTAATTTACTTCTGTTGCTATGGTAAACACTATGACCACAGGCAACATGTGGAAGACAGGGTTTATTTGGCTTACAGGTTGCAATCCATCATGGAAAAAAATCTTAGTTACAGTTTCTATTACTGTAAAGAGACACCATGACCATGACAACACTTATAAAAGAAAAGATTTAACTAGTGAAATTACGTGGCACAAGTGAGAAGAAAACATGGAATACGCAACAAACCCAATTCTGGGGAAGTCAGTGTGCAGAAAGAGAGAGAGAGAGAGAGAGAGAGAGAGAGAGAGAAGGTGCATTGGGCTTTTAAAAGCTGCCTAGCGCATGCACACACAGGGTCGATGTGACTATACCATACACAGATGACAGGGCCCACACACGTGCAAGGGCTTAGCTGAGTCATACGTGGATGATGTAATCCACGCCACATGTGGGTCTTGCTGGGCCCTTTAACATACCCAGGGGCCATTAGGCACTTCTGCCTGAGGGCTTGTCTGCAAATGAATGGCCCTAGAACCCACAAGTGTCAGCCTTATTGTGGCTGAAATCATAACAACTAGAGCTAGCTGATAGTTCAGAAGTCTAGTGCACTGTCATGGTGGGAAACATGGTGGCGTGCAGGCAGACATGGCGCTGGAGAGGTAGCTCAGAGTTCTGCATCCAGGTCCGAAGGCAACAGCAGGAAGAGAACGTGGGACACCGGGCCTGGCTTGAGCAACTGAGATCTAAAAGGCCACACTCTGTAACACCCTTCTTTTT
>JAQHUG010000131.1:3760732-3775909 GCA_028555095.1 Dicrostonyx torquatus
TATTAGTTTTATACAGTTCACAGACTGGAAGAGGCTAGGTAGCAAGCGGGGATGTGTATCTTCCTGGGAAGGAGAAATAGAAGAGATCTCCTAGGTGTGCTGGGGACAGGAGGGCATGGGAACTTGAGGGATCGGGTTGAGGGGGCTGTGGAGGAGAGTGCTGAGGGAAAGGAGGCATTACAGAGTTGGGTAGAAGCCTGGCACAAGGGAAACTCCCATGAATCTAGAAGAAAGACCCCAGCTAAGACTCCTGGTGGCAGAGGATGGTGTGTCCTGAACTAGATACTAAGTGATTGGATTGGTGACTGCCCCAGTTTCAATGGAGAGCCCGCATCCAGTGACTAATGCAGTCAGATTCAGAGACCCATGACCAAACATTGGGCTTAGCTAGGGGAGTCCTGCTGAGGAGAGGGAGGAGGGATTGTGGGGTGGAGGTCAGGAACATTGCAGGAAAACCCCCAGAAAAGGCTAACCTGGCTCATTGGAACTCATAGAGTCTGGACCAACAACTAAGTATCCTGAATGATAGCAATCCTGGCCCTCTACATATATGTGACAGTGTGTAATTTGGTCTATTTGTGGGGCTACTGGCAATGGGAGCAGGACCATCTCCCATGCTTTGGCTGGCTCTTGAAAATCTATTACTTATACTGGATTGCCTTTCCCAGCCGAAATACAAAGGGAGCTGCTTGGTCTTAAGGCAGCTTGACATGTCTCATTCTTTGCTGATACCCATGGAGTCCTGCCCCTTTCTGGGCAAACACAGAATGGGTGGATGGGTGGGTGAGTGGAGATAGGGGAAGGAATGGGAGAAGAGGAGGGAGAAGAGGTTGTGGTCAGGATGTAAAATAAATTAATTAAAAGGAAAATGCTTGCTAAGCCAGAGTGGTGTGACAGGAACTGACACTGTGCTCGTACTATCACTCCTTTTCTCATGGCCGCCTATGTCGTGATTGTTTAGCAGGTGAACAAGAAAGAAGACTACCCCGGGGGATTCAAAGGGAGCAGCATGTGGAGGTGCAACTTCAGCTGTCCCGATCAAATGTTGTCTAGATGTTACTAAGTACTGGCTAGTATTTGTTAGTTTTATAAAACCTTATATTCAGAGCCTTATGTAAAATGACGACATTTGGTCTGGATGAAGTTAAGGCTCGTAGCTTCTGGGGTAGGGAAGGAGTCTGAAAAGAGCAACCAGTCCCTGCTAGCTTTGCAGTATACTCACAATTAAGAAAAAAAAAGCTTAGCAATTTAACTGGGCATGGGGCACACACCTTTACTCCTAGTGCTTGGGAGGCAGAGGCAGGCGTCTCTGTTAGTTTGAGGTCAGCCTGGTCTATTTAGAGAGTTCCAGGCAAGCCAGAGCTACATAGTGAGACTGTCTCAAAAAAAACAAACAAACAAACAAACAAACAAATAAAAACAAAAAAAAAGAAAGAAAAGAAACGAAAAAGAAGCTTAATTTTTAAGCTGAATTCTCCTTGTTGTGAGCCAAGCCTTCTCCTTTCTTCCCTTGTCCCTTAGAGCAAAGAGTAGATTCTCTGTCGAAGCTTTAAGGGTTCTGGGTTTTCAGAGTCTAACAGCCACAGACTAAAACACTTTTTTAAAAAAGTATTTCTGCTGAATATGTAGAGATTTATATTCTTATTCTCTAAACAATAGTAGCGGACAACTGTGGAAATAGCATTGACATCTTGTTATATATCATATGTAATGTAAAAGTCAGTTGCACTATTGGGAAGACTGCTGCTGTATTTACATAGGCATTGGTGCTGCAGACCCCGACCATGCTCTGTGCATCTATCCAAGTATCTGCATCAGCCCAAATGCCTTGACCTCTGCTGCAGCCTCTTAACTCCTTTACAATCGTCCTTTAATTACACACACACTATATGATGTGCAACGTGTGATCACAAAGTTATTATTAGCAATTACTGAAGCATGATTAATAAAAGTTCAGGGTCAGAAATTGCGGTTCAACCTGAAGACCCGAAAAGGAAAGCAGTGAGTCACTGGCTCTTACCTTGATCTCAGTCTGAAAATGGCGATCCTGCCTCCAGAAATCTCAGAAGGAGACTGTGCCTGAGAGCTGTCTCCCCCACCTTCCGTTTTATAGTCCTCTCTAGGGATGGGATTAAAGGCGTGCACCACTGGGATTAAAGGTGTGTGTTATTGTGGCTACGGGAACCTGGTCTGTAAGGCTGACCAGTGGGGCTGTTTTACTCTCAGATCTTCAGGCAGTATTTATTTATTAAGATATAATTGAAATGCCACTACAAATTACAGCTGGGATAAAAAGAAAAAACTGTTTGCCAATGTCCAGTAAGGAAAATTGGGACTACTAAACAAATTGCAGCCAAATATCCGTGTAGCTTGTTGATTTATTGTTATTTGATAAAATTCCAACATTGTGTAAAGACACAAACATATGTTTTTGGCATAATGTACTGAGGACACACTGGAAAATGTTAAACAAAAGGTTGGCTTTGGCATGAGGTCTTCCTTTTAACTGATCCTGCCACAAATGATGCAAATTAAGATATTTTAAATACAGGGGAATGATATAACCAACCAGTACTTTAATGACTCTAACTTAAAACTCGCGTTACTTCGGAGATTTTAAAACACTGTTATAGTTTGTGGATTAGGGCATAGTAACAGGACACTTTCCGCACTGCACTGCTCCCGGTGACCAGCAGGTGGCGCGCGGCGCCGGTGGCGCGCTCGCGCCTCCTTCCCGCGCTTCCGAGGAACTTGGCTGAGTCCTGGGAGCGCGCACGTCCCGGAGCCAGCGCCACTGCAGCTCGGCGGGCGCGTACGCCGGACAGCCGCGGTTGGCGTGGCGCGTGGCGCGTGGCGCGTCTCTGAGGCGCCGGACCCATGTGGAAGCTGCTCCCCGCCGCTAGTGCGGCTGCAGGTAGGCGGCGGGGGAAGCTCTTCCCGGGAGCTGATTCAGGGAGGTGGGAGCGGGGAGGCGCGGGGCGCACTTCCGGTCCGTCCGGCTCGCCTTCCGGTGGCGGCGTGGCTCCGGGAACTCGGGAGCCCGACCAGCCGCTGAGCGCTGGAAGCCGAGCCGGGCGCCCCGAGTGGGCCGGGCGGTGCAGTGTGCGCTGTCCGGTGAGATCCGCTCCAGCTCGGCTGCGAACCGGGGGCGGAACGGAAGCCCTGACGGGAAACCCACGGGTGGGGACCGAAGACCCCGTCGGGAGCACGCTTGTGAAGAATCACGTGATGGCCCAGCACCGCTTTAAAGTTTTACTTCATCATTGCACCCCAGACTCTCAGAACTATGGAAAAAATGCCCCCACCCGCCCGTTTTTACGCAGCGAAAATGTCATTGCGTACTAAGTGGTTCTCGCCATATATAGTCATTAGTTGATGGAAGGGTGAGCGCTTGGCCGCGGTTGGATTTTGTTTCCAGGGAAGTGAGGAGGAAGTTTGCTGACAGTATAAAGGGAAATATAAAGGCAGAAGGATGATCCCTGTGCGTTGGCCGCCTTGCAAAGATAGAACACAAGTTAATGTGGGTGAGCAAGCAGGACTCTGAGTAGTTAGCCTGAGCCTAGCTGAGGTGTGGGTTTCTGTGAGATGGCAGGAATTTTCTGGACGCGGTGGCGCAGGTCTGCAAACCCACACTTGGGAGGTGGAGGAAGGAGGATCGGGAGTTAAAGGTTCTCTGTCCTCAGATACAGAGTTAGAAGCCCGCCGAGCTTCAAGAGATCGCGTCTCAAAACGGATAAACAACCTGACACATTGAAGTTTGAGACCTTGCCCCGCAGAGCTTCACGGAGCTCCACATACCTTGGTCAAGCAATAGTTCGTAGACAAAAAATGGATATAACTTTAGGAAACACCGTCACTGAATTTGACTTGGGTAGATGCCGTCTGCGGCTGATAGGTTGGTGTGACTGACTGATACTTCGCCATCTGTTAGAAAAGTATACTTGTGGGCTGTAGTTCGGTGTCTACCCAGGCAGCCTTAACCCTTTCTTAACAGGATAACAGAATAAATATTCTCCTAGAAGCATTGGCAGAGGTGCATCTCAGCATCTGATGGGAGCTAAGGGATTAGTTTTCAAATTAGTTGGTCACCTTTGTTTTGTTTCATGAACTAGCAGAACGTTTTCTGTCCTTGAGTCTGTCCAGGTTAATCTCTCATAAAATGAGTGTAATGGTACCTGCCTGTAATCTCAATTCCCAGGAAGCTAAGGCTGGAATAGATTGAGTCTGAGGACAGCCTGGGCAACATACTGAGACTTCCTCCAAAACAAAATAAAACGAACCAAATCTCATTGACAAGATACAACTCGGGCTGTTTAGAAAGGATGCCAGAGTCCTTGACGCCATTCTTGTTTGTTTAGTTGTGATAATATGCCACCGTTCTCGAAGAGAAGCCCGTGCTCCCCATTCCCACATGCTATTACTCCAGCATTTAGAGATTACAACTGTTTTGTTGGTTGGTTGGGTTTTAGTTTTTACAGATGGGGTTTCGCTGTCCTGGAACTCACTTTGTAGATCAGGCCTCGAACTCACACTGATTTGAAATACTACTGCTAACAGTAAAGCAAAAATCTCCTAAACATGTAGTTGCATGTAATCTGATCTTAATTGTATCAATCTGTGTTGTTTTTTTTTTCCCCCCCTGGTCCATTGAAACATCTTTTAATTACTATAGCTTTTTGGCATATTCTGCAATGTGGTAGGGCCCTTTAATAGGATTGAATTTCAACTGCCCTTCCTGAGGATCTGTGTTTGACTGTCTGACATCTGACACCATCCCATGGCCTCTGTGAGTACTGCATACATATGCTACACAGACATTCAGGCGAATGCTCATGCACGTAATTAAATAAATAAAAATATTTTTGATAATCTTTTTTCTTACCAGCTCCCCCCTTTTTAAATTAGGAAAGGGTCTCAACTATATCAACTGGCCGAATGCACAGAGATCTGTCTGGCTCTGCCTCCTCTGTGCTAGGCTTAAAGTCAAACGGACTTGTCCACGCTCCGCTTTATTTCTAAGATACTTTCCTAGTGAAGTTTGAAATCATTTGATCAACTCCTAAATCAGTAATGTGAATTTGTTTTATAGTACATTACATTTTTGTTTGTTGGAAGGAGTATTGATTCAGTATTGTTTTTTCATTTGCAAAATAATAAAGGTTTCCATGTGTTTAGATAACATGTATCCTTCAGTGAAGATTTATTAGAAAAAAAAATCACGTGGGGCTGGAGAGATGGCCCAGCAGTTAAGACCTTTTGTTGCTCTTGCAAAGAACCCAGGTTCAGTTCCCAGCGTCCATAGTGACTCACGACCATTTCCAATGCCAGATCCTGAGGGTCTGATGCCCTCTTACAATTGACAGGAGCACCAAGCACATACGTGATTGAGAGGGTAAGAGGTCCTTGAACACACAGATGCACTAGGGAAAACCAGAGATGTTAAACACATAGGCTTGTCTCTTCAGAGGAAGGAGATGTTTGCCTATCTTCTGCCTGGAATGCTGGGAAAGGATGTAGTTCAGCACCTGGTGGTCTTTTGCTCTCCGTAGGGCCAGGCTTTACCCAAGTCCCCTAGACTGTCACGTTTATCTCAGAATTTTTCTCCTGGATGTTAAGCATTGCTTTCCAGTCCATCAAGATGTCACGTGTACTTTACAACAGCCTGTGTAACATCTGTGTTCAGTCCTGACTGCCCCAGGTGTTACGGTTACCTCTGTTGTTCTTCCTAGATAGACCCTTATCTTGAACAGTCTCTGAGTTAAGGGAACCCGTCTTTGTGGAAAAAGCCATATGTACTTTGTAAAGAGTTTCAGTGTAAACTTGTCTTAAGCTTTGTTGTATACACGGGACTAATTTGTTATCAGGAAACATTTTTCTAAAATTGTGCTGTGCTTAAATATGGATAAAATAAACTGCCTGGTGTCAGGCTTCAGAAGTTTGAACCAGCACTGGTGACTAAGTCATGTGCCCCGAGTTTTATTCTTGGCTCTCTGTGGATGGTCTGCTGCCAGCTGCAGAGCTTGCTGGGGCCCCAGTACGTGATGTGCACTCATTCAGACAGGCAAAATGCATGAAATAAACCCAGAAAAACAAATTTAACAAAAACAATTTGATGTGTATGCATGTATGTATAATATATTATGCTAAGTTGCTTAGCATTTATATAGCAGAAGTGTGATTTATTTTTAAAACCTATACATTTTGTCACGTCCCTTGAAAACATATGCACGTGTACCTTAAATTTGCTGATTTTTGTTTTCCTTCAGGAGAACCATGCAGACTTTTGGCTGGCATAGACTACACCGTTGGAAGGAAAAACTGTGCCATTCTAATAGAGAACGATCAGTCAATCAGTCGGAGCCATGCTGTGTTAAGAGTAAACTTCCCTGCAACCAGCTTGGTATGCTGCTGGCTTTATTTTACTATCTTGTAAGCAGATTAGAAATCCTGTCTGTTTGGCTGTCTAAAATGAAAAACAGCAGAAGAACCCACACATAATTAGCAATGATTCTATTTGAATAGTTTGCTTTTTTTTTAGTGATTTTGAAATTCAGAAAAGGCATTAGAAAACATTGGGTTTGTCTTTCCTCATGGTGATGAAATGCCAAAGGTAAACTTTGGCTCAGGATTTCCATCTGTGATCTCTTTGCTGCATCATATGGGATCTGTGGTCCATGCTGTACATCATGGAACACATAATAGAGGCTGCTTCCCTGCTGGCAGCCAAGAAGCAAACTGGGCAACTCTGTCCAGTGCACACTTTCACAGGCCCGACTTCCTGCCCCGGCCCCACCAGTGGCAGCTAAGCCTTTTGCACATAGGTCTTCAGAAGATGCTCATGGTTCGCCTGTTTCAGTCGTGTGCCAGTTCTGGGAATACAGCCTTAAAGGACTTTATGCATTTTCAGGGTCCCTACCTGATGTATTTTACTAGGAAGATAACTTGCTTGTGCTCTGGGTGTGTTTATCACAGCCGTAGGTGTAGAAGTGAGTTTACCTAACTGGGGGCTTATGTTAGTGCTTGTAGCCTAAGAAAAGCCATTGTTTTGTGCAGGCTGCATATGTGTAAATGCTAGCTGTTGAGAAATTCAGATTTTAAGTCTGTTCTTTTAGGAATAGAGAAAATGTTTATTATTGAAATTCCTCTAGAAAAAAGTAAAATGCTTACTTACATTCAGGCAGAAGCCCGAGCTTTTAACCTTATATTCTTGTTGGGTTAGTTTTTAATGGTACAGTTTTGATAGTATTTAAAAAAAAAAAAACGGCATATAGGAGAGGATACACCTCATCTTTTAAACACAGAACAGACCATACCAAACAAACAAAGCCTCAGAAGAATGAACTGAGTGGCTAGGGAAATCCACACTGTTGGTAATTCCTGCCTTAAAGAAAATGTGAATTGCTAGTTGAGCGATCATTCTCTGAAGACAGCCTCATCTACTTAGTTTTTGCTTTCAGATCTTGTGAACTCTGCCCTGTAATTACGAAGTAGTTAAAGACTTTAAATCATTTGTTGATTTTTTTTTTTTTCCCCAGAGTCAAACAGATGAAATTCCTTCATTAACAATAACAGATAATTCTAAGTATGGAACCTTTGTTAATGAGGAAAAAATGCAGAATGGCCTTTCCTGCACTTTGAAGACAGGAGACAGAGTTACCTTTGGGGTGTTTGAAAGCAAATTCAGGTAAGAACTTCCAAAGCTGATATAAAAGTCATAGCCTTATTTGAAATCCTAGAAGAGGTTTTCTGAACTGCCATGAGTGGATGAGTTGGTGTGGGCCGAGTCGTAGGTAGGGCAATGGTTTGAGCCTCATAGGTGACATGTAATGCCAAGTTTTGGTCATTGCTTTTTCTTCATTGGGATTCAAGACTTAAGAACTGATAGTTTCTTAGGGAAAAAATGCATTAAAATTAAATTGACTGATATTTTTGAATCCTGTAAGTTGCTGTCCTCAGAATCACGATCTGACTTTATGTAACTTATTTTCATTTGCAGAGTGGCATACGAGTCTTTGGTCGTTTGCTCTTCTTGTTTAGACATCCCTGGGAAAACTGATTTAAATCAAGCTATATTACAGCTCGGAGGGCTTACTGCAAATAACTGGACAGAAGAATGTACTCACCTTGTCATGGCGTCAGTTAAAGTCACCATCAAAGTAGGTTGGAAATCTTTGTGTTGAGATCAAGTTGTGTCGGCTCGAGCCCACTGAAGTAATATACTAGACTTTTATAGTTGTGTACTGTGAAACTGTCAGAGCAGGCATGTATGACTACCCATTGTTCATATTTAGGCTCGAGTGGCTTTTCACTGTTCATTGTCTCAGAAGCAGAGCACACTGAATTATATTTCAGATTATGATGTGGTATTTTAAAAAGGTTTTTATATTATTCTTTACCATGAAATTCATTTGATTGCATGGATCCCACATGCAGTCTAAAACAGAGACTGAAGTGCTTGCCACTGTTGAAGGTTAGCATATCACGTCTCCTCCGTCAATCCCCTTTCTCCTGCCCTCACCACCCCGTGACTCACACTGCTCTTTCTTACGGAAGAGTCTGCTCACGAAGACTAGAGAGTTTGCCTAGTTCAGTATTACCTGAGTGAGGCCCTCCAGCACAGTTACAGCAGTGATGGAGGCCTTCGTAAATGTGCCTGCTTATTATGTCCTAACCTAAGGTGTGGCCAAGTGTTGACTTCTGCTTTAGATAGTGTCTCCTTTATATGTTCAGGACTTTGAAAAGAAAAGGTGACTCTATGAAAAGGTAGAACCTCCTCTTTGTAGTTTATAACCTACAGCTTCTTTTTAAATGAGCTATTGTATGAGTATTTGTATTTATGTTACATGTGATTTCCTGTTTTAGACTATATGTGCCCTAATTTGTGGACGTCCAATTGTAAAGCCAGAATACTTTTCGGAATTCCTCAGAGCAGTTGAGTCCAAGAGACAGCCTCCAGAAATTGAAAGGTATTTAACTGTGTTAAATTTAATAAACTATAGCATAGAAATAAGTAGGCATTGCTTTTATTTATATTAATTCCATATCAAATATTTTTCTGTTGCCTTGGAACAAATCTTACCTAAGTGTTATTATTGACATTTATATAAATATTATTTTTCAATAGCAAATGTAAGGGCAATAAATGACCCTGAAGTGTGGTCAGGAGAGTACATGTGACAGTCATGACATCATCGGAGAAGAAGCCCCAAAGCGTTGTACAGCAAGACTCCTGAAGCCACAGAGACCAGGGCTGTGGTCTTCGTTACCTCTTTTCAAACGTGCCGCTAAGCTAGGTGAGGAGGCTCTTGCTAGTAACTCCAGCATCAGCCGGACGCTATGGCAGAAGGGTAGCAAATTCCCAGCCAGCCCGGCCTAGTGTGAAACCCTGTCACCTGAGTATTGGGGTGACTCATGCTTTCCAGATAAGAAATGTTTGTCATTAACTCTAAAGTATCTGAGATATCTGAGTAGATTCACAGTCTTACTTTCTGTGCTTTCATATTCTGTCAGTTCTGAACAACCACCTTAGGAAATTTACATATTGGTAGTGATACTTTGTAGTATTATAAAGTGTGATCGAAGAGGTTAGCTGCACGGTAGAGCCTCTGGGAGGGTTTTATGTCAGTTTGCTGTGTGGGACATTACTCAGTGAAAAATATGTGAGCAGAATAGACTGACTCTGCATGGGCTTGTGTCTGTCTCGTCCTTGAGGAAACTTTTTTCTTGCATGCATGTGTGTGGGTGCACGTGCCACAACATGCAAGTGGCGGGTCTAGCCTTCTGGCATGTGGAGTCCAGAGACTGAACTCTGACAACCAGACTTAGTGCCCAGTGCCTTTGCACACTGACCCACCCTCCAGCTTGTTGTCGTTGAGACAGGGACTCCGCGTCCCACCTGGCCTTCAACCTGTGCCGTCAAAAGACACCTTTGAACTTGTGTTCGTCTTTCTCAGACTCCCGATTGCTAGCATCGGGAGGGCCACGGTACACAGGAGCGAACCATAGCTGCTTGCTTGTTAGGCACGCCCTCAACCAATTAAGCTACATCCTCAGCCTTAAAGAAGATTTTTTTTTTTAATTAAAAATGTTATGCAAGTTAATAATTTTATTACCAATTTTAAACTAACTGATTCAGGCCATTTTTCCCAGTACAGATGATATGTATATATTATACACATATATATAGCCTGACTGGCCTGAAACTCAGAGAGATCCACCTGCCCCTACCTCCTGAGTGTTGAAATTAAAGGAATGTGTCACCACACCTGGCTCCAGTACACTTGTTTTACGTACCATTTACACCCCTGTTGATCATAGGTGCCTGTGTTTAACAGTAACCAAAAATTAGATTTTTCTGGGTTTGTTTGTTTTGTTTGTGTGTTTTTTGCTGTTTTGTTTTTTGTTTTTTTTCCTTGTTTGGTTAATTGGTTGGTTTAGGTTTTACATATATATCATTTTCATCTAGGAAATTTATTTTATAATATGGTTAACAGGTCGCATAGTATTTTGGATTCTAGTCCGTAGTGGATGGTTCTTAACCTTGAGTCCTATGGCCTTGTGAGAACAGCTTCAGGAACTATCCCTCACATACCTGCTAGGTCTCTCTTCCAAACCATATTTTCTCCCTCAGAAGGCCATCTCTTTGCCTCTGGGAAGTTCGGGAAGTTCTGTAAATAACAACTCTGACTACAAAGCATGCTTTAGGTAGAGGGCCTGGCAAATGTTTCCTCCTGTCTGATGTCCTGTGTGAGGCTACAGAGTTAGCTGTTGAATCCTCGTCCTAATCAGATAACACTGTGGCCAGAGTGGTGCAGCTTTACTGCGGTGCTCTACAGCCTCCTAACTCAACATCTACTGACAAACGCTTCCTGTCCAGAGCTAGGCAGGTGGTACAGTCCTGTAGTTCTAGTACTCAGGAGGCCTGGACAGCAAGGTGAGTCCAGCCTGCGCTCTGAAGCAAGACACTGGCGTAGGAAAACACCAAACAGCATTAAAAAGTATATAGTTATTCACCCAGTGGTAGATTCTTACACCTGTCTACCCCTGTTTAAGGCTGAGTACTCCTGGGTCTTACTCTATAGTCCTAACTACTCTTTCTGAAGACCCTGAGTCTGTAGTGAATTCACAGCTGTCTGTAACTCTAGTTGAGTCTACACATGATATATCCACATATACATATGCAAACAAACTCCCGTAAACATAAATCTTTTAAAAACTTGATTATTAATAGAAGTGAATATAAGATAGATAATAAATGGTAGTGACTCCTAATGTCATAAACTCTTCTTTTAGTTCTGGAAAAGTATGACTCGCTCTGAATTTAAGTCAGGCATGCTGTGGTGTTACTACGCCTCAAGTGCTGGCCTGTTTAGTGCAGTTACACCTGCATTCTGCAGGTCATCCCCAAACAGGGTGGACCGTCACCATCACATGTACCTGATGTACTGGGACAGATGAAGTCGTTTCTAGAAGACTTGGTGTTGAAAAGACTGTTGACGTGTATCCTGTATATTCAAACAGGAGAGTCCACATTGTGTGTGTCTGAACATAAGGAGAGCTCTCATGTTGTAACATGTTCTCTCGATTATCTTATTTCAAACAAGCCTCTCACTGTTGCGAGAGTCTCCACACATCTCTGCCATTCATATGTAGTTTGCTGGCTGTGCAGAGACTGACACACACAGCTGTGTCTGTGATGTTGGCAGTGAGAGCCTGGGAGCTTGCTGACAGCGAGCTGTGGGTTCACACTTGCGCCGCTCCTTACCCTGTGCGCCTTCTCTGCAGCCTCCAGGCCTTGGATGAGAACAACCTGCAGCTTCATTCTTGCTTAACGTGTGTCTTGTTGCTGTCATCGACCTTGGTGTAGTTAAGAAAATACAGAGGCATTTTGCTGGAGTGGTGGAACCGTATCATATTTTAGGGAAAGGCATCTTTTTTGTTTCAGATAAAGCTTTACCAAGAAAATACAAAACAAAACCCCTCAAAATAGTGGTTTATGTTTGCTTTTTCTTCTTCTTCTTCTTCTTTTTTTTTTTTTTTTTTTTATGACAGGCTCTCACTGTGTTGCCCTGGCAGGTCACTCATGTTATACTGTGTTCTCTCAGTTACTCTAGCTCATCATGTAGCCCAGATTAGCCCTGAACTTGCACTGATCCTCTGCTTCTGCCTCCTGGGGCTATAGACATATATCGTGCCTGACTCGAGTCATAGTGAAATGAAACCTTTTTGGTACCAGGTGGTCACTTGATTCACAAATTTAATAGTAAACATGGAGATGAGCATATAATTAGAGTAATTTTAATTATTCTTACAGTTTTTACCCGCCCATTGATGAACCAGCTATCGGAAGTAAAAGTATTGATCTGTCAGGACGACAGGAAAGAAAACAAATCTTCAAAGGGAAGACATTTGTATTCTTAAATGCCAAACAGGTAATTTTAAAGCTTGGATACATTAGTTTTCTTTTTTTAAGTGTATTTTTTTTTTGTATGGGTGTTTTGTCTGCATGTGTATGTCATGCGTGCCTTGTACCCTTGGAGGTCAGACGAGGACCTCGTGCCCTGAGACTAGAGTTAGACAGTTATGCGTTACCACCATGTGTGTGCTGTAAACTGAGCCCAGGTCCTCCGCAAGAGCATCCAGCCGCCACACTGGTGGGCTTTATATAGATGTGTGAATACGATAAAGAGCTGCATGCGCACTCTAGCCTGCTTGCCTGTGTGTCTGACTTGGGTGTCTTCAAACGCTGCCTAATTGGCCCGTGTACTTTGTGTGAGTGCTGGTTTAGCTAAGAGAACATGTATGCAATGTCTTTTGTGTTCCAATAAGTGGATTTCAGGAGTTTATGATACAATGGCAAAATCGTGCAGGCAAGCCAGCCCTCGGTGAGCCGCGTGATGAGAAAACCGTAGTGATGTGTGGGCTAGAGACGGGGTGCTGAGCCGGGCTTTCCAGAGTGGAAGCTCAGATTGCCACTGGGAAGTAGGATGAATTCTTCCCTCTGGATTCCCAAGTCCAGTTTGTACCTCGTGAGCGTGCGCTCCACAGCCCTCCTGCAGCTGACACTTACTTGGCTTGGTTAAATGCTTCTGTTCCCAGCATAAGAAATTAAGCTCAGCAGTTGTTTTTGGAAGCGGGGAAGCCAGGCTGATAGCAGAAGAAAATGAAGAGGAAGAGAGTTTCTTTTCGGCTCCTGGAACTTGTGTTGTTGACATAGGAATAACAAATACACAAATCATCATTACTGACTCCCAGAAAAAGTGGGTTCATCTGGTAATGGATGTGCTCCAAAGGTACGTCATCCTTCCTCACTGGTTAGGAATGCAGCCCAGTTAATGTCAGTGTGTCTACGGGGTGCTAGAGGGTAGATAGAATATCTTTGTAATCTTATCTAGGGATTTTCTGCCTTTTGCTCCTTGAATAAAATTTATAGAATTTTTTTCTTTTTTTTCCTTTTTTTTCTTTTTTCTTTTTTTATTTTTCTTGCATTTTGTTTTATTTTGAGACAGGGTCTCACTATGTAGCTCTGGCCATCTTGGAACTCACTATGTAGACCAAGCTGGTTTTGAACTCACAGAGATCCACTTGCCTCTGCCTCCTAGAGCTGGGATTAAAGACATATGCCACCACACCACACTGTAGCTGCTGGTCTTTCCTCATAGAAGGACGTATGGGGAGGGTCACTGGACCCTCAGCTGAGTAGCCCCTTCCAGCCGGTTGTAGCTAGCCCTGCCCTAATTGCATAGAGAGAGTAGAGAGAAGGATGGTCTTAATTGCTGACATCTCTTGGGGCCCTAAAATCTTATTTTCACTGCAATATTGTTATAATCACACGTTCAGTAGAGTTGTAAACTCAGAAGACATAAAGCAGGTCACGTGATTCAACCACAGCCATTTGAAACAGCTCTTCATTGAGTTATCTAGGGTGCTTTGTAGCTTAGAATTTAAGCTACAGTGTCTATATAACATATTTTAAAATCACACTGAGTATTCTGTTTCATAAAATCATTCATATTGTAGAATATAGCAGATAGAGTCCCCATAAGACTCCTGCGTGAAGTAGTCTGTGCCAGCGCAGGACTCTAGTGGGAGGGAGGATCACTGGAGTCACTGAGTGAGGCTGGTCAGTGCAGCACAGCCAGACTCTGTCCTCACCGGTCCCCACAGAGATGGCCGAGTGTATGAAACTCGTGTGACTGGTGTGCTAAGTTGTGTCAGGAAGTGAGCTTGTGGGTGGGGAATTGTAGCCCCCACCTCCTTGCTGTCTTCCTATGGGATCAGTGTAAATTTGTATATTAAGGTCTGTTCTGTTGTCTCTAGATAGTACTGTGTGCTCGCTCTGAAAATTACCCTAGCAATGTAGAACCGGGAAGACCTCTCCTCTGCTCCAGCACTCATCCAATTGATGATGCAGCTGAGTGGCTGGAGGATGAGGGATTGTCCTCAATACTGCCCTAGTGAGGAATTTAAAAATACTTTCTACTTTTCAAGTCTGTCCATACCGCAGAATTTTAGTGTCTCTTTGGGAAGAAAAATAGATTTGTCAAGCTGGATGTTCTATTAATGAAAGTTGTTAGTACATTACTATCTTTAAACTATTTTCTTCTCATAGACATGGTCTTAGGCCTATTCCTGAAGCAGAAATTGGATTGGCTGTTATTTTTATGACTACAGAAAATTACTGTAATCCTCAGGGCCAGCCTTGTCCAGGTAAATAAGGCATTTTATAGATTGTTTAGAAAATCAATAAATGTATTTATTTGTTTATATATGTACTTTACTATTATACTTGTGAGGTGTGACCATTCCTTCTTTCAAAACTCACCTATTTATATTTCATTATTATTTTATTATTCATTAATAATATTCATTAATTTACTCATTTAATACATAGTTCTGCCATAAAACTGGGTGCTGCTACAGTTGCTGATTCATTAGTGAGTAATGTGAGCTCGATCTGGATTTGAACAGTGAACAGGTGCAGTGCACACACAGTTCAGGACAGTCAGCAGGCGCAGTGCACACACAGTCCAGGACAGTGAACAGGCACAGTGTACACACAGTCCAGGACAGTGAACAGGCACAGTGCACACACAGTCCAGGACAGTGAACAGGCGCAGTGCACACACAGTCCAGGACAGTGAACAGGCGCAGTGCACACACAGTCCAGGACAGTGA
>JAQHUG010000131.1:3779187-3796087 GCA_028555095.1 Dicrostonyx torquatus
GTGTTACTACTGTTGGTTCATTCATTTATGTAGTAATGGGTCAGTGTTACTACTGTTGGTTCATTCATTTATGTAGTAATGGTGTCCGTTTATTGCTGTTGGTTCATTCATCTCAGCAGCTGCACGTGTGCTGACCCCAACCATAAAATTATTTTTATTGCTACTTCATAGCTGTAATTTACTACTGTTATGAATCATAATGTAAATATCTGATATGTGACCCTGTGAAAGGGTCATTCCACCCCCAAAGGGGTCATAACCCACAGGTTGAGACCCACTTTATTATATGAATAGAAGATGCTAACAATAAGCGATCCTGGGTATGTGAGAAACCTCTGATCTAATGGCTCAGCTCTTCTATAACTCTAGAATTACTAAAAAATAAAGCTCATCATAAGGTTTTTTTAAGAAGCCACTATGTAAGGTTGTTCAAGTCGGAAATTGCAGCTTTCCAAGGCAGAGGCAGGAGGAACAGGAATTCAAAGCTTAGCTACTACTGAGGCCTTATGAGACCCTGCCTCCAAGGCAGGGGAGCAGATGGCAAAGCTGAGAAAATTTGAGATTTTGCAACCATCTGGGTCAGATTGGTCCTGCATTTGGCTTTTGACAGGCAGAACAGGGCGTTCTCTAGGGTATGATTTCATATAGAAGCCAGGCCGTGGAAGGCAATGACAGTCTGCACGTTCTCAGGGTAGCCTGGCCTCTGGTTTAAATGGACTTGTGCCAGTAGAGCTGCAGAGTCTCTTCCTTCCCGTTCTCTTTTTCTCTTTGTGTTCATGAATTGATCTGCAATCAGTAAGCACTTCTCAGTAGTTGCCTATGTACCTGCCATCGTGTTACCCACGGGGCGTGAGGAAGTGAGTGTGTGAGCCGGCCAAGGTGTTGTCTAGCAGTCATAGCCTGGCTTGTCCAGTTAGCAGGTTATTTTGCCCCTAAAACAGCTTGAGGTTTTATAATCCTTTCCATGTTACATGTAATGGTTGTGATTGGTTTTTTTTTCTTTCCACTTGCATGATGTACAGAATTGAAAACAACTACTCCGGCACCAAGCCTTTCCCAAGGCTTGTCAGTCAATGGAAAAATAATGCCAAGTGCCCCGGTGAATATGACCACATATGTAACTGACACAGAATCCGAGCAAGCAGATACATGGTAAAATATCCTTCTTATCATGTTATTGTTGTTATTGCACCAATTAATAGCGTATCCTAGAAGAAGTTGCTCCCTTTCAAGACATATCTTAGAGAGAAAGCATGGGAGAAGGGAATGCCAGAGAAAACTGTAGTTGACACAAATACCTCTTGCCAGGGTGGTGGCATGGGAATTTAGAAATATTAGTAAAGAATATGAAGACGCATGAAAAATAATAAGACAGAAACCACAGAAGAGTGCGGGAGGGCATTCCAGTGAATATTGAAATCACCCAGCTTATTTTTCCATAGCTTTATACCTAGAGCCAATGGGGAGAGAACGTAACAAAAGATTTTATTAACATGATCCAAAGGGTAACTCAGACACCCTGAGACATCAGACTGTTGGTCTGTGTTGAAATTAGGTAACTCCACTGTTGCAGAATCGACTGAGTGCGGTGGTGTGGCCGATCCAATTGAGTCTGCTGGCTGTACCTTTATTTCCTTAGGGTAATTTTTATTATTCCTTCAAATGTGTTTGGAAAAGAGAAAGAATTTGTGAGTGGTGAAATAAATTTGGACTGTAGTAGCCTCTCCTTACGTGTACTTCTAATTTCCCATAGCAAACCATCGCCTAAAAATAGGAAGTGGAAAATCACTGCAATTAGAAATTCCTAAGTTTTAGCTCATGCTTCTAAATAGCGTGATGAAGTCTCTTAGCACAGTGGCTCTCAGCCTTCCTGACGCTGTGACCCTTTGATACACAGTTCCTCATACGTGGTAACCTCCAACCAGAAAATTATTTTCCTGCTACTTCATAACTGTAATTTTGCTACTTTTAAGAATTATAGTGTAAATATTTGTTTTCTGATGGTTTTAGGTGACCCCTGTGACCAACATAGACACATACTTACCTATACCTTTGTGCAGCGGGTCTGCGCTGTGTGTGCTACACACCTGTTGTCGCTACTAGTTGTTGTAGTTACTGGACTGAGTGTCTCAGTGTTTCCGTGCTTAAATTCACGTAATTCTTACATTGCTGTCTGATGCTGTATCACAGTGCCCAAACCATTTTGCTCTCCTCATAAGCACGTGGTGATTATTGTGTTGTCTCATAAGAAGGGTGGGTATAACGCAGTCAGACTCTCTAGAGACATCACGTTCATGGAACTTTCTTATAGTATGTAGTGTTCTGTCTTTTTTAATTCTTTATATTTTTCTTTTTTTAAAGTTTATTTTTATGTGCATTGACAGTTTTACCTACATGTATGTGCAAGTGTGTCAGATCACTGGAATTGTAAAATTATAGACACTTTTGAGCTCCCATATGGATGCTGGCAATTGATCCTGGGTCCTCTGGAAGAGCAGCCAATGCTTTCTTAACTATTGAACCATCTCTCCAACCTCCACAATTATTCTGCTTTGTTAGTTCCTACTGTTAATCTCTAATTTATGCCTAATGTCTAAGGTAATGGTATATATACATACAAAAACGTATTTATGGGATTCATCCGGCCTCAGGTCTCTGATGGTCTTAGAATGCACTTCTTATGAATATGGGGATAGTATTATAAATATGCTAGTCTGTATAATTGTTACAAGGAGCCCACCAGAGATTACCAGTCAGACCAAACTTACAGCCAATTGAAAGTCTTTTTCTGGGCACCTGTAAAGTATTAAGTATTCCCACCCAAGTGTAGCCCTGAGCATTTAGACCAAGAGGCATTTAAAGGCAAAAACCACCTTCTGGTAACTCATTCAGCAGCTGCAGGAAGAGGTTTGCACTAGCAAGCAGTTTAACAAACTAAGATAAGCAACCTAGGACGTCTTGGCCTTGAATCCTAGAATAGATAGAGTTGAGGAATTTGCCGCAGCAGGAACACAGCACCTCTGCACTGGGTTGCAGGGTTGCCCTATTACATAATTAGGGAGGTTCTATATTAGGTCAGCCTGGATATCCAAGTAGTTCATTGTCATCCCTACGTGTAGTTTTTCGGTGGTTTCTCTTATTTAAAGAACTCTGTTTCTTTTTATTTTGTTGTTACCCAGAAAGGGTTACCATTTTGTATTCTGTGATAGTTTTCAAAGTCTTATTTCCAATATTACACAAAAGTATGTTCCTATTGAGATATTTAATAACACTGGGTTAGATTGCCTTTAACTTTACTATTATATTAATTGGGCAGAACTTGTAAAAGAAACAGTTAATTTTTAGTAACTGTTTGAAAGACAGCTTTATTTGCTTTTCAGTCTGTTCAATCATATTTACAAAATAATGCATGTCTTTAAAATACTTTTCTAGTAGTAGTCTGGAGTTGTATAGCAGAGAGCACCGTGTGGTTAGAGAGACACGTCAGTCTGTACATGATTTACATGTACCAGTGTATATGATGCTGGAATAATGGGAGTTTTCCTGATTTTCTGTATTTCATTATAGCAGTCTTACGTGAAATAATTTTAAAATGTTTAAATGCAATAGGCCTACCACCTAGTTTAGTCTCCAGTAGGATTAAGGCCCTGAGCCGTGCTTGGCAGTTATCTCTGAAGAAGTGTGCTACCTTAGGGAGAATGCGATGTTGTCTTTGAGGCCTTAGATAGTCTTCCATTCTTGGACTGGGAAGACAGTTGAATTATTATCTGATCTTCTGGAGTTGTGTTTCTCGGAAAACGCTGCTAATTGTTGGCTTTCCTTCCTTTCCCCATAGCATGTCTTTGAGTGAAAAACCAAAAGAAGTAAAGATCTGTGGAGTGGAACAAAACGTTAGACCGCTTTCACAGGGACCTTATGGTTTAAAGGAGGTCCCCAAATCCAGCTCCAACATTAATCATGTGGCACCGAATTCCCTGGTTAGGGAAAAGAACCCAAACTATCAGCTTTCACCAGTGAAAGTCCCTGCTGCTGATAAAAATAAAGATTGGACTTCTCAGCAGCAGCAGAACTCCATCAAAAACTACTTCCAGCCATGCACCAAAAAAAGGTATGTTGTTTGTCAATATTCCCCAGCTGGGCCTTGAAAGACATGTTCAGATAGATACTGTAGAGTAGTGTTTTCTTCAGCTGGTCTGTTGAAATAGAAACAGTGTTTCTGTGGAAAGCTCGTATTTCTGTGTGTGTGTGTGTGTGTGTGTGTGTGTGTGTGTGTGTGTGTGTGTGTGTGAGAGAGAGAGAGAGAGAGAGAGAGAGAGAGAGAAAGAGAAAGGAGGGGGAGAAAAGGAAGGTCAGATAACATGTAGGAATCAGTTTTTTTTGCACCAGCTGCAGACTGTCAGGGTTGCGGCCCTAGGCTGAGCTACCTCGCTGGCCCTGTGGTTTTATTTCTGAGCTGATCCAGTCTCAGTTTTGTCCCAGTCTCCTTCACTAGGCTCACTATACAGATGGCACTTGGTTTTCTTCATGTCCTCTTGCTTTAGCTTTCGTTTCTGGGTGCTTGCATCTTTAGGAAAGATTAGCCAAACCCCAGTTCCAGAATCATTTCTCTCATTTTTTTGTAATAGCCTGTCCTGCAAGGTAAAAAGAGTGATATATAATCGTCAGTTATTCCCTCCTTGCCTCCTCAGATCTGTATCTCTTCCCTACCGTCCATTTGCAACCAGCTCTGCACTTAGGTCTTTGGCAGCCTAGACAGCAGAGGAGCAAATGTGAGTCCTCTGCATTGTTGTACAGTTGTGTGAGCAGAAGCACTTAGTGCTTCCTGAGTGAGGGGTGGCACATGGTGTTGGTAGCTTGTAGATTTAGCCTGATTGGCTTTTTTTGTTTTGTTTTGTTTTTTGATACCAGCTCTCATTAGCCCATCAGATTACAGTCCCAGATATAATTTTAATTGCCCATGAATTTCCTGCACTGCTGAATAAGCTCCTGCCTTCTGCCAGTGGGTCCTGGGTGTGTCTTTGCCTTCACATTTATCGGCTGATGATACATTAGCCGAGGACAGGACTCTCCATACGCTCTAACCACAGGCTGCATCAGTCCTGTCAGCAGAGTAGAAATCAAGACGCACATACCGTCCTAAACATTCTATCTCCAGTAATACTGTTGGTAGTCAGGAGTGAGTAGCAAAGACTGAGAAATGAAACAAAATTCCTGTCTCTTCAAACCTAAGGGAAAGGGATGAAGAAAATCCAGAAATGTCCTCATCCAAATCATCAAGACTGGAACTGTCTTGTTCTCTTTTGGAACGAACACAGCCTGCTGCACCCTCGCTGTGGAAAAGCAAGGAGCACCCTTCTCAGAGCGAGCTTGTGGACAAGGAGGCAGGTAGCTCACTTGTGGGTGACAGCGACATGAAACCCAATGGGACGAGTCCTGCCACTAAATCATTTTCTACAGAATATCTTAGGCCAAACAAAAGGAAAGAAGTTGATTTGGCCGTAGAAGAGGAAGGACTGGAAGAGCTGCTCAGGAGCACAGAGCAGGGGCTGGAAGTTCAAGTGAAAGTTGAGAAACAAGAGGCAGATGTCGGTGTCAGAAAAAAACCAAGGATGGATACAGAAAGGAGTCACCTTAGTGGTGACACAGTGCCAGAGAGCAGCAGAGTAAGTGAAGTAACAGTCATCTCAGAGTGATGCATAGCCTTTGCTTCTTTCCCTCAAATTCTGTTGCAGATTGGTCCACTGCACACAAAATGCAGCCCTACAGAAAAGTAGTTGTGTTTGAGTCACAGAAGTCTGTGCTCTCTGCCTTTCCTTCATAGCCTCAGTACCAGCTTTTGTTATACACTCGTTCAAAGTTCCTGTCACTCACGCCATTAGAGCCCAGATAGGAACAGACAAGAACTGAGCCCCGTATACCCATGGACACCACTAGTATTTTGCAAAACAGCAAAAGCCTTTCATTTAATATTTAAGGGTTTCACGATAACAATATTAGACAATATTATTTTCCTGTGCTACATGGTTCTATAGCATAATTCTTTTATTCTTACTCTACTGTTTTAAAGCTTAGGACAGACTGATACAAGCAAGGGTGCGTTGAAATCACCGACCTGACTACTCTGTAGATGGGGAAAGATTCTTATTGTAGCTGTGAGAGAGAGAATAGCCAAAGGCATTTGTGGGAGTCCAAAGCAGCCGTGAATCTCTCTTTTTGGGACAGAGAGGAGCCTAGCAGACAGGACTGTCTCTCTGAAACAGAGAGAAATTGGGGGAAGCTAAGCCTGAAAACTAGAACAGTCTGGGAGTTTAGGGAAGAAGGGGGGTTGTGAAAAGCCAGGACACTAGTGTGGGGGCTTTGGTGTGCATAACAGGTACAATTTAGTAGGGACCAGAGCAGCCTGAAGGTAAGCACGGGGCTTTGGTGTGTAGCCAGATGCCCATTTGCCCACTCCAGTAGGAAGAGATATGAAAAGTAAATGGCTTTTCTTGGCAGAAAGAATTCGGCTTCAAGGCTCCTGAGGGAGTGCTGCTTGTGATACAGTCCAGCCTGTGCTGAGCCAACATTTTCTTCTTGAGATATCACTGCTTCGGTCAGGATGGAGGGTGGTATTGGTTCCCTTCGGACCTAAGAATGACATTATCAATGAGGAAACACAGTGTAGGAGCTAAGAGAGAGTTAACAACGGTCAGCCTCAAATAGATCCCTATATTCAGGTGCTAACTTGTTTTTAGTAAGAATCTCTGCAGAGAAGTTTTTGTTTGTACAGTGTTAAGGGATATTTTATTTTTCTATCACTCAGGAGACAGAGGCAGGCAGTTATCTGTGAGTTTGAGACCAGGTTCCTAGCCATCTAGGGCTATACAATAAGACCCTGATTCAAAACAAACAAACAAAGCCTTTTATTTTAAGGTAATTGCTGATTCTCTTTATGTGAAAGAAATAGGACCCTTCAACTGATTTTCCTGATTACTTGGACAGCTTGATAAAATATAGCATATAGGAATCACAGTGTAGCTAACCAACCTTACTCAATATGAGGTTAGTTTTCATTTGATTTTCTTACACGATTTTGAGAGTTTATCTTCATAAATGCTTATAAAGGAAGGTGGACCAACAGTTTTTTGATATTCTGCCATCTCAGAAATAGTATCTTCTTGATAAAACCTTTTTTTTTTTTTGCGATGTAGAACAATTGTTAATGCAGCTTACTGGCTATGATTTTATAGCTTTTTGTTGTGTTTATATTTTGTTGGCTAGTCTCTAAGTATATAATTTATATACTTCCAAGGGCACAGAATAATTGTTTTTAAGGTCTTTAAAAAGATTATCTATGAACAGTGTTTTTTACTTTTAGCAAGAAGATGAACCAGAAAAGAACGTTGAAGTCAAGAAAGAATTACTGTGGTCGACAAAAGATGAAACAGCCGTAAGATTTTTATTTTTTTCCTAGAAACGTTCGACATAAAAGGTTATTCTCATGCAAATTTCTGTCAGACGCATCCTTATTTAGTATTTCCTTGTATAATTCCGTTTCATCTCATGATTTTCCTTTTCTGGAAATAGATCATGTTGTGGTCGTGAGACAGGAGTGTCGAGAACCTTAGCTTTAACTCTCTTCTCTGCACTGCATGGATGGGCAGTTTTTAAGTTTATCAGCTTTTTTTAAGGATTTTTTAAATCATTTTTTAAGAAAGTCATTTGTGTATAAGATGACCAAAGCAGGGTTGTTTATATCAGATACGGTGATGGATGTGTGATACCTGTAAATTCCAAAAGAATCAGGTCGGGTTTACTTAAGGTTCTGATTACATTCTGTCATTATCAGGTGAACCTTTTTGTTCTTTCTGAGTGCATATACCTTACACATGCATTGTGTAGTTCATCAATTGGAAAATAGCTGGGTGTGGCCTTTGCTTTTAATCCTAGCACTATTAAGGCAGAGATGGACTCTGAATTCTAAGCAAGCCTGGTCTGTGTAGCACGTTTCAGCTTAGCCAGGTTAGCGAGACCCTTTCTCGAGAAAAATAAATAACTCGATGTGTCTTGATGTGTAAGTGTTCGATTGGATTGGATTAGAAGTAAAGGGAACTGCAGATCCAGGGTGTGCATTTTAAGTCATCATAGTCAAAACTATTAATAGGAACTACGAGAGTCAATACATTTTTGCCATTGAGAAATAAGTTTATTTCTGTAGCATGAAAGCCTGTGTTTCCAGATTCAAGGGGCTCTTGAAAGCATTTTCTGCTCATGGTAGTGTTTCCCTGTAAAATATCAGTGAGATTCCTGATGAAGTAGTAGTCAGTTAGCAAGACATGGTGGGTAAGGCAGAGCGTCACAGCTCAGCACTCCTCCGCTTTGGGGTGTTGGTTGATGTGCAGTTATTCATAGTTCTGTCTATCAGTGGTAACTGTGGTTGTTGCAGTGTTGGGTGCATCTCATCAGTTTGCTGTACACATCTCCCGGGTGCAGTGGTCTCACTAGGAATTAAAAAGCTGTACTGGGTCAGGTCAGCAGCCAACTACCAGTGATGTGACCGTTTTCAGATGCACGTTTGGCTTTGGTGATGATCTGCCCCGGAGATTCTCAGTCCACCCACATCACTGATTGTGGTGCATATCACAGTATTGGTGTAGACTAAGAGGGTGATGTTTGAGCTGACGTATTATCACACTGCTCAGCTCCTGGGGCACCCGCTTGTGGAGCTTTGTCACCTTTCCAGTTTGCCTCAGATGCTGCACAGTGATTGAATTCTTCAACAGCTTTTCTTGTAGTTGTAAGAGCTTCTTTACTGATTGCTCGCTCTCAGTTGGCCATGTTCCCGATGGCTGCCCACCACATTCCTCATTTTCAAGGCTCTTGCCTCTTGCTAAGCCTCTTGAACCATCACTGGTCATCATATGTTCATGAGCAGTTCCTGGGTCAAGTGTGTTGTATGTAGTATCTGCTGCTTTGTGGGCCATTTTGAAGTCAGCAGACTCCCTCAGGTTTGCTTTTTGTCTAGCATCATTTTTATAGTATAAAGCAAATATAAAATAAGCAGAAAGTAGTAAGAAAAAAGCGTAAAGCAGGAAATGTGCATTACAATTCTATGTTTTGTAACCAGATTTGGTAAGAATGTATTCCAATATCAAGCGGCAGGTTTTAACAGGACAAAAGTGCACTTATTACGAATGCACTAATAGTAAATGACGTAAGCAGAGAGTCTCATTGAACAGATTATTAGTTATTGACCACAGGTGTTCATTGGTTTCTAGATGTCATGAAAATATAAATACAGTAGGTGGGGACTGGCAGAGTGGAATATTTCATAATCTTGATGGATGGTATCAATGGGAAAGGAGCAGATAGTGATGAGGTATGTCCGGAGATCATCTATCCAGGAAGCTGGCTGGGAGGTGCTACCCAAGCCGCCGCGTGGAAACACTGTACACTGTGGCCTTCTTGGCTGGCTGAGCATGTAGCCCTCCCGAGTCACGTTCTGCATCAGATGCCAGGAGCAGCTCTGTTTTCCTTGGGTACTTGGACCTTTCCTGTAGATCTAAATGTCAAGTTATTACCTTTCCTTCTCCCTCTCTAACCATTTAATCCCCACTTAAGACCAGGGATGAACTTCCAGACAGCAGTGAGCTGCTTCCGAGAAAAGTGCTGCTGACAGAATTTAGGTCGCTGGTGGTTAATAGCTCCACTTCCCGAAATCTGTCCGTGCTAAATGATTGTGGTCACCTGAAGAATTTTAAGAAATTCAAGAAGGTAAGTGTCTTCATGAACTGTGTTTCAAGAGGGCAGGGTTTGGATTGAGAAACACCGCAGTGGCACTACACTTAATAAAAGGAGTATTTAATGTGTGGGTTTTGTTTTGCATTTTAAACTAATTACTTGTTTATTGTTTGTTAGTGGAGGTTAGAGGACAACTGGCAGGGGCGTTCTTTCCTTCCCGAGTACGTACTCTGGTTGTCAGGGTGATGGCAGGTGCCGTCCACTGAGCCATCTCACTAACCCTAAAGGCAGTATTTTGGAAACCTATGCTGTTTCTTCTGTTTCAAATAGTTAAGAAATGCTTAAAAAAAAAAAAGCACAGACTATTAGTAAACTTAGAGCTTTTAACAAGTATGTTTATTGGTTACTTAGTTCCAAGGTTGCTATTTTCTCCAGCTCTAGAATTAGGCTCTCTGACAACCAGGTCCTCCCGGTTCTGATGTTCATCTCTGACTTCCTGAGAGGTTTCAGCAACTCAGGACACAGTGAAGATAAGGGTGTTCTGTAAAGTCAGTAGTCAAATCAGTGGTGAGGTGATAGCCATTATGTTGTTGGTATAATATATGTGGAGCTGTGTGTCGTGCCGTCAACCTGGTAGCTGTCCTGGACACTCTGCTCCCCCCAGCTCCTCCCACATCTCCCACTCCCTTTCAGAGTCATAGCCTCTTTTATTTCATTATTATTGTTACATACATATAAATTATATCTCTATAAACAACCTAATAAGTCCATTTAGTGGCACTCCTACTAGGTACTATGAAAGTTAGCTTTCAGAAAGGAGGCTTCCAGGTCAAACCCAGCTTGATTCTTCAAACTCTTGTGTCTGAAGTACGCAGTGTCTTTAGCAATAGGGACTTAACCTCAGCTTCTGCAATGGCAATGTCTATATTATTTTGGGAGTTGCTTAGACTCCTCTGACCAAAAACCCATAAGGAGGTTTCTCATGCCTGGCACTGGGGTTTTTGTTCAATTCTGTGACTCTTGGGGAGAACATTTTCATTAATGAAGTATAACTTCACACATGCACGCACATCTGATCCCCCTGTCTCCACCTCCTGAGTATTGGGATTGTAGGTGTGCTCCACCCTGTTCAGCTGGGGTCTAACTCATGGCCTCAGCCGTGCTAGGCAGACGCTCGGCCAGCACTGTTGCTTGTTTGTGAAAACATTTATTTGATTTTTGTTTACCTACTTTATGTGTAAAGGTCCCCACATGCCACAACACATGTATGTGTCTAGATGTCAGAGGACAAAGTGTTGGGGTTGTGTGTCTCTTCTTCCACTATGAGTCATGAGACTTGAACTCATGTTTTCAGGCTTGGTGGCAAGCCCCTTTGCTCCAGGGCCAGCCATATTTTTGCTTTTTGAGATCAAGTCTTAGCGTGAAGTATGAGCTGGCGTGGAACTCACTATGTACCTGAGATTGCTTTGAATTCTGTACTCTTCATGTGTGGCCTCTCAAGTGCTGGGATTAGAGGTTAAATTTGAAAATCTTAAAATGAGAAATAGTAGTTTAAACTATAATTTGCTTTCCAGGAGTTAACTTTGATTGCTAGATAACAAACTAAATCGATTTTTAAATGAAACCTACAAACTAAAGCTATTAAGTTTTTCTTAGTGTCTAGGTCCTGGTTGCATATCTGAATCTACATGCAATAATAGCTAGGAAAGAAAAGGCTGAAATCAGATGGGTCTGGTACAGCTCTGTCTCGTTTGTACAGTTAGAATATAGGCACTGTTGATATTTGTGCATGACTTACACTGTTTGCATTTTACGGCTTTTAAATAATAGTTACCTCAGCATTTTAATATGCCTAACCTCTACTTCCTGTCTTCCAGGTCCTGTTTCCTGGAGCAGGGAGGCTTCCACACATCATTGGAGGATCAGATCTGGTCTCTCACCATGGTCGGAAGAATACAGAGTTAGAGGAGTGGCTGAGACACGAGATGGAGGTCAGGAGGGGGCAGGGCCTCACCTTTGAATTGTTCTTTAGCCGTGTCGAATACTGTAGTGTGGGTGGTATGTATGCGTGTGTAAGAGTGTGCGTGGGTGTGCCTGCCTCTGCTTGCACGTGTGGAGGCCAGAGGTTGATTTCATTATTATCTACTTTATTTTTATTTATTTATTTGGGAAATAGGGTCTCTTACTGACCATGCTGGCTGGTGAGCTCTCACTCTGCCTGTCTCTGTCCCCTCCTGCAGAGGTAGCTTGTGTGTTCGAGGGCGCTGAGCTCAAGTGGACAGCATTCCTTTATCCTTAGCGCCATCTCCCTAGCGCCAACTAAATTCTTAATAGCAAACTTAAGTGACTTGAGCTCATTCAGTTAGGAAATTATTCCATTACAGAACATTAAGATTGGTCTGTACTTTTCCATACTTATTTTAAGAGAATTAAAGATTAAAATAAAGCAAGTGGGATCAAAATAGAGTAAGCTAAATCCTAATGTAAAGAGAAAGGAATCCTGAAGCCACAGAAATGCAGGTGAGGAAGCATGGCCTGAAAAGGACTGGGGTGGTCAGCTCTCCCATGCAGACCCGGGGGCAGAAGGGGTTGGCTGCCTTCCAGCAGTTCGGACCCTTCTCTGAACACCGTCATCGTCCTCTTTCCCTGGACTTGGTTTCTGGAATGCCCAATAACATTTTATCAAGTTAAATTTTTCTTTGCTGTAATTTTGGTTATTTCTTTGTTTCTGTCTTCAACACTGATTGTTTTACATCCAGCCATGGTGGTTTAATTTGGACTTGGATCTGTTCATTGCTGATGTCTTTTGTTTTTCCAGCTCTTCCTATTTTCTGCAGATGTTTTTGTCAATGATTCCAATTCTTGAAGTGCTTGTTGATCTTTTTTAAAAAATTATTTGTTCTTGTGTATACAAATGTTGTCAATGGAGGCTTTTTGTCCCACCTGGTCTGCAGCCGCTTTAAAAATCAGCCATTCAGAGGCTTAATATTAATTATAAATGTTTTGCTGATGGCCCAGGCTTATTACTGGCTAACTCTTACATTTAAATTAACCCATTTCTAGTAATCTAAGTATTGCCTCCTGACTGTGGCATTACCAGTCTTCTGGCATGTTGTTCCTCTGGCATCTCGCACACTCCTCCCTTCTCCTGTATCTCTGCTTGGATTTTCCATCTGGCTCTATCCTGCTTTGCCATAGGCCAAATCAGCTTTATTTATCAACCAATGAGAGCAACGCATATTCACAGCATACAGAAGGACATCCCACCACAAAATGATTTATGAATATGCCTTTTTTTATGACAGTACATAAAATAATAATAAGCCCAAATCCTAGATATTACCTGTGGAACATGAGTGAATCATAGTCCATATGCCCTTTGTTGAGAAGGGAGAGAGGCAGGGGCCTAAGGGAGCCCTGCCCCACGCACCACCTTCATTGCTCTGTGATTGCTCGGGAGAGTTTAAAATGACGGTGCAGCTGCCAGCTGTCTCCATCTTCTGTGTATTTCAGTAGGAGATAAAGAGAGGTGCTTTATGTGTGCCAGGTTCACACCATGGCCACAGAGCTGTGGGCACTCTGTAAACTACCCGGCGTGGCTATGGCACATACCTGAATGTACCACATGTTGGCATCTTGCCCTGGGTTTACCCCCCACTACTTTCCTTCTGTGTTCAGTATTTTTCTTTTTGTTCTTTTTTCAACATTCAGCGAACCCATAGTAATTTTTATAGTAGGCTAGTTTTTAAAGTTTCTGTGACTTTTGGATGTTGTAGATGAAACATAATATTTAGCTGGGCATGGTGGTGCACACCTTTAATCCCAGCACTTGGAAGGCAGAGTCGGGCATATCTCTGTGAGCTTGAGGCCAGCCTGGTCTACAGAGCGAGTTTCAGGACAGCCAGAGCTATTACACAGAGAAATCTTGTCTTGAAAAAAACAAACATACAAAAATTTAGTATCCTTTGTCCTGAGGCTTTGAGATTTTTTTTTGTAGAAAATGACATAAGCTTTTTTAAACAATTATTTTATGCATGGTTTGTGTCTTCCTGTTTATGTTCTGCTGTAGCAGAAAATGTAAAAAGAAAAGATGGAATTTCATTTTATCATTTCACAATATGGATCAAACAAATATGTATAGGATTAAATTCCTGCAGTCACTGTTCTACATTCGTTTGTATTTTTTGTATTACATGTATTTTGCCTGTGTGTGTGTGTGCGTGCGTGTGCATTTGTGTTCTCACATATGTGCCGTGCTGCAGTTCTCAAACAGGTCAGAGGGTAACTCGTAGGAGTTAGTTCTCTTCTTCCATGTGGCCCGCGGTCACTCATAGAATGCATACACAGACAGTTAGAAGACCAGGAGTTGGGGTGTGTTGTAGGAGTTCTGTCGCAGGTGGTTTGGGCTGATTTGTTATGGGTGTTCTGTTTCAATAAAGGAGATCCAGGCTGTCGTCAGTGTAGTTAAGGCTGGGTTCTCGTGAAGAAGGCACTAAGTACATATTGAATAAATTGAAAATACTAGATGTAAGAAAAGAAATTGGGTGTCTTTCTGGGCAGAGAGAGAAATATAAATTAAAACAGAAGGAATTATACATGTCGGAGATGCTTCTTCTTGTGGCTCTGTTCAGATTAACAAAACAAGCACAGTGTCCGTAAAGAGGCGCAAAGTGATTGGGAGAAGCCCTATTGAAGGTCAGACTCAAGAGTTGTTTTGTCCTTGGTAGATAGAAGTCATGGAGGCATATTGAATGTCATGTGATAGGGTCACTCTGGACTTGAGAAAGGAGCTAGCATTGGGAGCTTTCCCCAAGTTTGGTAAAGTCTGTTGAAAATGATTGTGGCCAAAATAAAGAAAAATCTTGATTTAGAAGCAAGAGGAGGGAAGACCTTCTGCCGACACTGCTGCCTTGTTTGAAGATGACGTGTTCATTGCACTCTCAGGATTTCTGTCACTGTCATCATAGACAATGGCTGTGACTCAGCAAGTTAGGCAGAACAGATGTAAACACATGTGACTGGGTCTCTCTTTAAATCTTATTTGTGGAGTGTGTGTACACATGTGTGTGCACATGCATGCGCTCCCATACTATTGCATGCACGTGGAGGCCAGAAAACAGCTTTTTGGAGCCTCTTCTCTTCCTCTGTCGTATGGATCCTGCTGTTGAACTCAGGTCATCTGGCTTGTCGGCATACACCCTCACTCCCAGGCCACCATGCTGCCCTAAATCCCCAGTTTTAATGAAGCCCATGTGCTGTCATCATTTTTGACCCCGGAGCACTGAACTTTCTGCCAAAAAGAATGTTTACAAACTCAGTAAGCTAGCAATGTTGTCTTAGAAATTACCTAGACAGTTCTTTCATTGCCGCAGTTGTGTGGTCATCTTAGTATGAAGCTGAACTAGAGGGCTCGGGTGAGCGGAGAGACCACGGAGGGGAAAATGCCCAGTGACATCTTGGCTGTGGAAATCTGGAGCAAATGACTCACGTCATGTTAACTCCAACAGGTACAGAGGCAACAAGCGCAAGAAGAGGCTCTCGCCGACGATCTGTTTAGGTGAGCTTGAAATGCACACGTGTGCAGTTATGTTCGCGTCTGTTCTCGAAACATAGGGAGACGTTTGGTTTTGAACTCGTGCATTTTTATTATTTGAGTATATATTGATCGAATGTCCTGCTGTCATGCTTTACTTGTGCGTGGTTTCCAAAGTGTCTGTGAGGTTTTGTTACAATAGAATTAAATGAACAGATTTTGAAATCAGACAAATAAGGATCCGAACATTTTTCGAGTTTTAATTTGATAAATGGATAAAAATGAAAGGGTGGATGAGATCCCAAACTGGATTTGTTTGTTGTTTGCTTTGTGACAGATTTTAGAGGAACTGTTAGGCGTGATTGTAATCTATATATTTTGAACATTGTTGGAAACTCAATGAGAGAATAAACATTCACTCCACTACAAATGAAGCCCCATTTCAGGTAGACACAGAGTAACATTTCTCCCAACTAAAGTAGAGGATGTTTTAATCTCTTGGGTTTTTTTGTTTTTTGTTTTTTACACATTTACTCCTTGTGTGTATGCTATTGTTTCAATTTTAATACATCATAAGATTTTTGTTAATGATGATGTTTTATCACGAATTCACTTAAGCAACACCAAGGGATAAACAGAAAGAAAACTGTTTATCATCTAACTTGAAGGACAACATTGATAATCTCATGTGATTGTTAAAATGAAGCCCTTTAATGGAATTTCTTAGTGAAATGTCCTTTAACCCATTTTTTTTTTCCTTGCAGATATAATCCTAATGTAAAAAGAAGATAACTGAACTTTGTAAAGGAAGCTGCAGAAACACATTTCTTAGCAAACATTTATTTCAGGCCAGCTGGGATACATGAATGTAATACATGGAAATTACAGATGTGTTAAGGTTTCAACTTACTAAATAAAGTGAACAGACTCCACTCATTTTGTGTGGTAATATTGTCTCTGGGGGCTTTGTGATCTTGCCTTTCATTATAGATAGATAGATAGATAGATAGATAGATAGATAGATAGATAGATAGATAGATAGATAGATAGATAGATAGATAGATAGCCTTTCATTATCTATAGATAGATAACACACATATACATATGTATTACATTTTAAATGTATTTCTTACTTGCAACAGTCATAGTTTCCAAGGTTCTGAAGCTGCATTAAGGATAAACAGAGTTCCCTTTTACTAGCTACTGGGTTCCCCTGGGTGGGGCCATTATCTGTATCTGTATCTATATCTTTATCTATATATGGTACTTACTTCCTTTAAAACATTCTTATTCAAATTCCTTGCATAACATTCTCAGAAATTACTCGCCGTGTTCGTTTTCATGTCACATTAAAGCTTTACTAAACTGATGTGACCAAAATGAAATACTTCAGTGGTAAGAATATCTCCCCTCCCACGTAGGACCAGAGACTGAGGTAGCGTGCAAGCTTCATTCTCTGGTTAGGTCACACCAGAGAGAGATGGACCTGGTTCTGGTGGGTTTGCTGAGCATAGTGACTGTCTTTTCCTAAAGATTCAAGGCTGTAAAGTAGAGGCAGTGAGGTTGTCTTTTACCTAAAACATAAAATAACAGGAAATGAATTGTTTTTCATATATTTTAATATAGAGAAGTGAATCTTAACTCTGT
>JAQHUG010000131.1:3799106-3832443 GCA_028555095.1 Dicrostonyx torquatus
ATTAAAAGTTATTTACAATTTTATCCTGCCCTGCCAGGAAAGAGGGATTGGGTGAAAATTGTGAAGGCCTAGCTAAGGTACATACGTATTTTTTAACCTTTATATAATTTTCTAAAACCTTACATTTGGAGTTATTTATGATCTTATCCTGTTCACCAAAAAGGAGCTCTTCAAAGCTAAGGGCCGACCTAGTGCAAGATTGGTGACCGTTAAGGTGAGCAAATGTTTGGAGGGTTGTGGGGGAGAGACAGAGAGAAACAGAAGCACAGAGGTTCATGTCCTGGGCAGAGGCAGATCCATAGAGGCAAAAGAGTGGGCTGATGTGGGAGGCCTGCTTTCCAACTCGGGCATGATGACATCCTCCTGGGCTGCTGCTGAGGGCCATGTCTGGGTCCATGGCCCTGCCACCGCCACTGTCTGTGTACACATGCATGATTCCTCCTACCACCGAAGCCCATAGTGGCCTGGGCTGCTACAGGGCCATGGAGACATTGGGGCTAGAGCTGTGGCAGAGGGCCATGTCTGGGTCTGTGGCCCTACCGCAGACATTATCTGTGTTGATATCATAGCACCTCTTACCAACAAGAATTGGTTGGGGGCCTAGGGTCTGGGTCCCCACCTGGGGCCACCATGTTAGTGTCAGTGCAGCTGGGGTGATGTCAGTCTGAGCGGCCTGTGCTCTCACCAGGGACCATGGTAGGTAGCATCCAGACCCAGGCTGCTGCTGAGAACCATGTCTCAGGTGTGGTCAAGCCGCACCCGGGATCTGTGTTGAAGACCTGTGTTACCACCAACAACCACAATCATGTCTGGGCTCTGGCCAAGTAGACTGCACTGCCATCTGTGGCCAGGATATTGATGGAGGCCATGTCTGGGTCCGTGTGACAGTGTCAGTGGTTCTGCAGATGCCTGGGATATGAGCCAACTCCAGAGGCCATATTGGTGCCTGAGGATCATGCTGCCACTGGGGCCACCACATAGGGTCATGCTGTGGCTGGGATATAGCTAGGGGCCATGTCTGGATCTTTTGTCCTACTGTAGTCAGGGTCTGTGCTAATATCCATGGCTCCTGTACCGTTGAAGGCCTCATGGATGAGGTCTGGGCCGCACGGGTCTCTCAAATCGGTAGAGTTATTTGCACGGCCCCTGATGGCAACAGAAACCACAGACCTCACCAGACGTCGGGCATAGACATGACCCGCAGCCTTAGGCCACTCAAAGTCTGCATGGCCCCAGCAGCTGCACATCCCTGGACCCCAAAATGGTCACAGGTGGCAGCCTGTGTAAGCCAGACATCCGTGTGGCCTTTGATGGGAATGCGAACCACAGATCCCAGCAAAGATCCTTAGCAGCCTCCTAGGACTGGATATCACAGTGGCCTCAGGTGACTGCACAGGGGTCTGTATCACCACAGGGGCCCATGTGAACCACGCATTGAACCATGGGTTGAAGTACAAGGGCCTTACTGAGCTGGCCCCGCCCCTTTCTGGCCCAGTGAGTGCCACACCCTGTAACTGGAAGGCTGGCCTGCCCCAATGAGAGAGTGGCCCCCAACACTTGGAAGGGATGGCCTCGCCAGTCACCACATGCATGAGAGATCAGGCCCCACCCCTCACCTGAGAGGAGTGGTCCCAGCAGCCCAAGCAAACCACAGCAGTCACCCAGGTACACATCCAGGGCTCTGAGTTGGCACACCCCAACATCTACCGTATGCTGAAGGGCATGAAGGGACTGGTCCCTCAGTGCCATGGCTGCATGGTCCTCATGAAGGGACCGGTCCCTCAGTGCCACGGCTGCATGGTCCTCATGAAGGGACTGGTCCCTCAGTGCCATGGCTGCAAAGGGCGACAGCGGATGTCCAGGGAGTGTTGACAGCCAGCCGGAGGCCAGAGTTCTTGAACCTGGCCAACAACACATTACACTTTGAAGGCTTGCAAGGAAAGCTGTTTGGACCAAAGGGTACTGCATGACACAGAGCAGCTCCCAGTGCTGCTGAGATGAAGGGAGAGGCAGTGAGTGGAGAGGCCAGAGTGAAGTGCTCTGTTTTGTTTTTGTTGGTTTATTTTTTGACTGAAATTGGTATTATCTGTAGCTTTATTTTTTAAATTTTAGTAATTTTTAGCTTTTTTTTTACTTTTCTATCATTTATTTCCTGTTTAGTTTTGCTAAACTAGGAGGAGACACTATAACAGTGAGGGGCAGATACAGAGGGACTGGGGTGGGCAGATGCAGAGGGACTGGGAGGGGCAGATGCAGAGGGACTGGGAGGGGCAGATGCAGCAGGACTGGGGTGGGCAGATACAGAGGGACTGGGATGGGAGGGATTGGGATGTATGATGTGCAGTTCCCAGAGAATCAATAAAAAACATCATCTTACAATGATTTATTGCTTACATATGGAAAATTTTTATATGACAAATGTGGGCCCCTATAAGCAAGATTTTTATGTACATACCATCTGTGAATAAAATTTGTTTTTTCCCCAGGTGTTCTGCCTTTCCTCTCACCTTATCAAATTGAGTGACCATTAAAACAAGCTTGAACGCCATGCCTGGTCATAGCACTCAGACGTCCCATTCCTTATAGCGGTTTTGACAGTTTGTCTCTTTCAAGGCCTGTTTCCATTCTTCTTCACTCTCATGGCAAGTTTTTCTTTCTTTTGGTTTTTTTCTAGACAGTTTCTCTGTGTAGCCCAGGCTGTCCTAACTCGCTCTGTAGACCAGGCTGGCCTCAACTCAGAGCTCCACTGGCTCTGCTTCCCAAGTGCTGGGATTAAAGGTGTGCACCAGCACAGCCCCGCAGTTGACTTCTGGATCTGTACTGATAGCCCCTTTTCAATTCTTATAACCAGAGCTTCGTTCATGTCTATTAAGATTTTGAAGGTCATTTCCTTTGTTGTCTATTACTTCATTGATTCCCACTATTCCCTTCTTTATTCTTGGTGATTAATTTGATCTAGGCCCTGTACTTAAGACCACGTTTTAATGTTAGTACCCGAAACTGCTTCAGTCTGCACTGCCCTAGCTACGACAGCTCTGCCCACAACTCAGTTTTTACCTGCTTGTCAGCCTTTTAGAATTCATTTTATCTCCTGAGTTGGTTTTGAAGCTTTTTCAGTTTTTAGCTCTTGTAAAAACATGCAACAGGCCACTTTAAATAGCAGCATTTCCTGTGCACACCGTATGACGTAACTCCACCTGTCTTCACTTGTAGTTTACTTCTGTCTTAAATCTTGAATGTCAAGTTTTGATTTTAAACATTTGCCTCCCAACAATCGTATTTTAAGCACTTTTAGGGAACCTCACCTGTGACTGGCATCTGTGTAACACATCGATCGTTCCTTCAATGGGAAGAAGTTGAAAACCAGTCTAATTTCCTCTTCAGTTTACAAACGAGTTCCCAGAACTTACCTTTTAAAACTAGATTAGAAAGCTCCATCACTTCCTAGAGACTATTCCATCATGGTGGCTTGATGAGATTCTTCCTACCCTATAGACGTTGTGGATATTTGAATGCTTGACCCCCAGTAGGTGGCTCTGTAGTATGACTGCTGTGTCATCCAGCTCTGCTTTCCGTTTGTGGATCAGCTGTTGCTCCAGTGTCTGCTGCCATGTTCCCCACCGAGATAATGGCGGACTCATCCCCCGACTGTGACCCCCAAATTCTTGCTTAGCACAGCAATAGCAGTAATATAACTAAGACACTTATATTTTAAAATATTTTTCACAATACTACTGTTCTCATGTACTAGCAAAAAAAAAAAATAAAAATGAAAGGAAGGAAGGAAGAAAGAAAAGTATGGCCAATGTGCATCTTAGGGCTCCAAGCATTTCACCTGGCTGTGCCACCCCGTGTCCCCAGATTGCTTTTTGAGGATTCTGTGCACAGGTTTAAGTATGGTCTATTTCACACATAAAATAAGTTGCTCTCGTGCTAGAACAGTCAGGTACTTAGTTCATTAAAAAGGATGAAGTAAAATATTAATAAACATACTAAAAAGTAAATGGGGTCTGGCAAAGAAATGAATTGTTAAGAGTACAGGAGGACAGTACACGGGAATTAATGCTTGAGTGTGACACTCTGTAAAGGACGGACAGCTAGTGCTGAAGGACTGTGGGAAGCCGGAGTTAAAGTGGAGTTCATATACCAGGTTTATTTACTAAATTCCTCTGGCATCTTATTCTTAAAACGTGTGAGTTCACACACGCTATTGGTCAGTTTAAAACAGTCTCCAGAGATGGAAGGGAATGCCAACTGGTCTTATGTTCCCCAGAAATCACATCTATAATACTGTCATTTTCAATTTGCAAGGAACATTAAGGAAAAACATCCAATCCAAGACAGAGCTCAGACGGGCAAGGAAGAGTTTGCTGGAGTACAGTCAGAGATGTATCACTTTAAAAAGGTGAGAGGTTGCTCTGGAAATAGTTACATCTCAATAAGGAGCTAGAAGGAGACTTTACAGTTGTAAAACAACTAGCTTCTCGGGACTCAAAACCTCATCTGAAGCAATCAGCTGTAACAAACTAACGCAGAGCACAAAGGAAGTGAGTTACGTCAGCGAGCCTGACGCAGGCAGCAGGAGACACAATGGTAGGGGCCCCTATTTTAAGAAGCTGAAAACAAATTCAGTGGGCACATCCTAGATAGAATTCTATCCCCCCAAAGTGGGGGGGCAAACTCTGGAAGATCTCCGTTAGCACTAACACATTTCACCATTTGTATGAAAATGTAATTGAGCCACTAGAGCGATGCATCTAATAACCAGTGTGAGCTGCTATCGTTGCCTGAGTGAACAGTGTTACAGGTCTCTGAGAACGGAAAAGGACACCGTCTTACTTCCCACATTGACCTCTCTAATAATTCTAGCAAACCCACGCAGTATTCTAATTCCACTACTTACCATGCCCCCAAACCTTCATATCATTAATAGAAATTAACTCACTGTTCACACAAGGGTAAGTAGTTCCGTCCACAATTTATTGAATTGAAAATCAGAGTCATTAGATGTTATGGTGACTAAACAGAGAATAAATCTGTAAAAAGGATCTTGGTGGATTCCTGGATGTCAGCATTATTGAAATGTTAAATTATGAGAAAGTAAGGATATCAAATACCTAAGTTTTAACAGTAAAAATATTTTTTAAAGACCATCATATTTGGTAATTAGGTTTATATAACTGCTAATTTCAAAATAAATAAAACCTGAGTTGGAACTGCTTCCTCGTATCCTGGCCCAGCACACACACTCTACAGCCCGTTCTCAGGTAGGCCGGTGTACTTCACGCTCCAGCGACTACACAGATAACCCCTGGGGAGCTTGTGGAGTACAGTCAGCCTAAATTCCTAATGAGACACAGACGAAGCTGATGGTGCCGGCCCTTGGACCATCCCTTGAGGAGTAAGGGGACCCAATATGAACTAAATATGATTTCTGTCTTAATGACTGGCTTTAGAAATGCCAAGTTAGAAAAGAGCATCCTGGATCAATGAAACTGTGCAGTATACCAAGCTGGCAGTGCTTGGCTCTGCCTGAGAGTGACACCTTGATACATTTAGTACAGCTTGGGACACCGAGCTTTGTTAACTTTAGAGACCTGCGGCTGGAGGCTCTCCCAGTTAATTCAAGCCAATACACTGCAAACCGCTGCTAAAAATCTTTAATGGTTAAGTGTCCATGTCAAGTACTCGTGGTCCTTCTTTAAGCTACCCCATCTCCTCCTCCTCTTTCAACAAACAAATGCTGCTTTTTCTTCTGTCTCGTAGCCAAACAACGTGTAACAGCCAGTGCCCCTCCCTTTAAAAATCGAACAAAATTGTCGCCAACCAAAGGGCCCAAAGCAAAAAGGTTGGCTTCTTTCACACATTCATAGGTGTACGCATCGACCTCCACAGGGTTCCCCTTGCACGTTATTGGCTGGCTGGAGTGACGGCCTAGGTAACACCCTTGTTCCTTCAGAAAGGACAGGTTAGGATGAGAACCGATCAAGACTACAGCTGCGGACAGCTTAAATATTCTCTTCAGTCCAGAGCTGCTCTGAAGAACGCAGTTCATGTCTGACTTAAAGGAGAGCACACGGTGCTCAGGAAAGCTGGTGTACTCAGACGCAGCGTCCGAGTCTGCAGAGTACGACTGAGTGCACATCATGTCGTAGACTTTGTGGTACTCAGGATACAGCTTCTGGGGAAGCTGCTTGAAAATTAAGCTTGGGTCAGTTACTCGTCTGCGAAATACGTGGATCACAGGGATGCTGTTGTTGTAGGCGCACAGCACCGCGTCAGCTGCAGTGAGGCCAGAGCCCACGATCAGCACCGGGTCCGCTCTGCCGCACAGCTCCCCTCTGTTCACTGCAGCTCCGAATTCGGGCAGGGAGTGAAACACAAAAGGAAGCTCTTCCCCCTCAACTCCCAGGTGGGCAGGAGAATCCAGTGTTCCGGTTGCTAGAGCTACATTCTCAGCGAAGAGGCAAAAGGGAACATGAGAACCACCTGCTGTTCGCTGATAGCCTCTGATTTCCCAGTTTCTCTTGATAAATTTTGATTTCTGGTTCTGTAAACGCTTTGTTGAAATATCTCTGTCTTGACTACCATTATCACCTTGGTCTCTGTAGAGTCTCGATACAGAGGTTATGTAAGTATTCTCTCTGAAATTCTTCTGAAGACCCATGACGTTCACATAGTGTTTATAGTAGCGAGCTATTTCCTCTGGCATAACACGGTCCCCCTTTAAGTTCCTGTGGATGAAAAGGAAAAATAACCTATGAGAGAGCACTTTCCGCTTCAGGTTACTGTCCGAGCTAGGAAGCTTCTATATCTTAGTTCTTTCAAGACTGTCAAGACTGTGTTAGTTGACAGTTACCCTCATTTTTTTTTTTTTTTTTTTTTGGTTTTTCGAGACAGGGTTTCTCTGTAGTTTTGGAGCCTGTTCTGGAACTAGCTCCTGCAGACCAGGCTGGTCTCGAACTCAGAGCGATCCACCTGTCTGTCTCCCGAGTGCTAGGATTAAAGGTGTGCGCCACCACCGCCTGGCTTACCCTCATGCTTTATAAAAAAAATTGTTCTCATTTTCTTATCCTAGTCAGAATGGCAGTCATTTGTTCGGGAACATTATCTTCAGGTGTGTGACTTTTGTTTATGCTGCATTTGTTTAACTCTGTGAAGCTGTGGTTCTTTGCCTGTCTAAAACACCTGATGGTCCTGATAAAGAGCTGAACGGCCAATAGGAAGGCAGGAGAAAGGATGGGCGGGGCTGGTAGGCAGCGAGAATAAAGAGAAGGAGAACTCTGAAAGGAGAGCATCAGGGCTGGCCACTCAACCACCCAGCTCCACACAAGCCACAGAGAAAGACAACAGCCTGGAGGGTAAAGGTAGACTGGATAATTTAAATTAGGAAGAGCTGGCCAGAAACAAGCCGAGCTGAGCCAGCGAGTTTACAGCTAAGAATAAGCCTCCGTGTGGGGTTCATCTGGGAGCTGGGTGGCAGATCCCAAAAAGTCAAAAGAATAAAATGTCACACTACAGTCATTGACAAAACACATAAGAAATGCTAGTAAGGATATGGATGAACGGGAGCACTGCTGGTGAAGGACACTATCAGTCTAGGGAAGTCTGTGCGGAGGTCTCAAAAACACGAAGACCACATCGTTCATGACCCTGTTACACCACCCCTGGGTGTGTATTTACCCAAAGGCCTTCACGTCAACACAGCACAGAGGTATTTGCACATCAGTATTTATTGCCTCACTAGTCACAACCCAAAGCTATGGAACCAACCTAAGAGTCCAGTACAGGAATCGGGTAAGGGAAACAGCACATAAAACCAACGGCTTACCCCCCTCCCCCATAAAGGGTAAAGTCAGGCAACAGGAAAACAGATGCATAAGATACCGTAGTAGGTGGATTAGGCTAATCTCAGAAGTACAAGTGTGTCCTCTCATTTGTGGTTCCTAAACTCTACATAAGTACATAGTCCATGCATGCATGTGTCTATGACAAGGAAACAAGCCAACTGTCTAGAGATCAAAGGAGGCGAGCGAGGATCGGGCTGCTTGATAAACTTTCAGGTAATAAATGGATTAACGTGTAGATGTTTGAAAACCAGCCTATTTTATCTTACAGCTGTAATTATGTAGTCTGTACCATTAACAAATCACTGTGCAGGAAGCCAGACAGACGGCAGCAGTTAACAGTGCCTAGGTTAGAACCACAAAGCTGGTACAGTGCACACGCTTTAGTCCTGTGTATTCGACTGATGAGGGCTTCAGGTTAGAAAAAGAAGCAAGCACCTTTCCCTTTTGCTACTCATTTTAACAAATCTAAGAATATACTGAACAATTTCACTTGCTTATCAAATGAATTCAAACAACCTGGCTGATTTTAAAACTTCAAATTTTCAACCTCTACATACTTTCACTTCAAAAAGCCTAAAGTGAATGTTTAAAGATTTAACTTTTGCTCCATTTACTGACCTTGTCTGTTTTACCTCTGTGTATCTACGTGCACTCAATATATGCCTAGTGCACATGAGTGTCAGGAGGATGTCAGACCCCTGTAACTGGAGTAATGGATGGTTGAGAGCCACCATGCGCTGGGAACTGAGCCACCTCTCCAGTCCTTTGATGATTTAATCTTAATTAAATTCATCATGATCTAGATCTTAAATCTTTTAAAATTAAGGAAAATCTCTACGAGTTAAACATGGCTGCTACCTAGCATGAAGTCAGGTACTTAGACTTAACATCTCTACTCTAGCAAATATCAAGTTTGTTAGAATAACAATTAGTTAAACAATTAGTAAAATTAGATCCCCTGCATTAGTAATTCATGTCTGGTTTAGACATGCACCTGGAAATGATAGGGCTTTTCAGTTTCTCCTTTTGTATTCTTTTATGAAGAAATTTCTCAGTATTTACCTTCATGTTCAAGCGGCCAAACATAGCCCATGTTTTAGTTTATTGTTCTAAAGGACCAATCTTGATACACTACTCTTACCTCTTCAGAAACAAACACCCTTTAATTCCTGAGGATTTAATTCTGACAGAGGCAGACAGATCTCTGTGAGTTCTAGGTCAGTCTGCTCTACATGGTGAGTTCCAAGACAGCCAAGGCTATGTACAGAGTGCCTCAAAACACTACACCAAACCCAAACAAAAGCACCTGAGGTTATGTATACATTAAGTATAAATAAACAGATATCCATTAAAAACCTGACACACGTTTGGGAAGTAATACATAAGTACATGCACAGATAGAAATAATTTGTAGGTAGACAGTAGCAGAGTGATTAAATATGATGAGCAAGGTGACCTACACATGGCTCGTAGCATCCTTCTAGCTCAGCATCACTGAACAAGGATATTCCGACTTCTCTAACACAGGATGCAGACACTGCATCCCCTTTGCTTCACACATGAAGGAACTCTAGTATAGCTCAATCTTTACCTTCGTTTGCTTGACATCCAATCTTTAAATTTAAGTCCAGGTAGCTCCATCCAATTTCCAAAGCTGATTGTCAACATAGAGCCTTCCATATTCTAGTTTGAAAGTACAGATAAAGAAAAGCAATATTATCTTTTGAAAACAAATATATCTTATTTATATACAAATTCAGGCCATATAAATGTGCTCCCAAGAGTCCAAAAGGAAGAGTGGCTTACAAGCACTATTGCTTCCAGACATAAACAATAATAGTCAATGATAGAAAGGCGGGTGCACCTGGAGTTAATCCTGTTATAACTGAATTAACTGTCTTCAGAAATAAGACTACCTATGTTTTCCCATTTATATTTCCTCTAAATTTTCTCTCTAATAAGACCTTTACATATTTTCACCATTTCGTATTACCTGTAGTATATATTTATAAAACAAATAACAGCACTAGCTTTGGTCTATGATCAGGGTAATTAAGATATACATGTTAAAGAACAAATCAGCATCTTTATTTCTCAAACAAAAAAAAGTTCACTAATTTCCAAAATTTTATTTTTTGTTTTGGTATTTTTATAGATTTTTCTTTTTAATTAGACTGCTTTTCTCTATTAATTATAACTTTGAAATCTGAACTAAGCTGGATATAATATAATCACTCTAAAAATAGAAAAATAATTAGTGGTTGCCTAAGAAACAGACTCAACTCAGCACTGGGTTAGTGTTACCATCAAAGAAGTAAACCTCTCAAGCTTCCTCCACCTACTTCTGCTTTGCTCAAAACAAAGCAAAAAAGCCAAGGGCCAAGGTACCTACCCAATCACTATCAGGCCCCTTCAACTCTTGTGGAAAGAGGCTCCCTTATCACAACTTCCCATTTCTACACAGCCCAGCACAGAGAATGGGCACATTGTAATACATTTTATTCAGTCACATGTATAATTTTTGACACAGGGTCTCATGTATCTGGTTTGTTTATTTATTTATGCAATTTTTAGAAAGATAATAAATAATGGTTTGTATTTATTTTATGTGATGTGTGACCTATCCACACACACCAGAAGGGGGCACCAGATCCCACTACAGATGGTAGTGAGTCATCATGTGGGTTGAACTCAGGACCTCTGAAAGAGCAGCCAGTGCTCTTCTCAGTCACTGAGCTATTTCTGCAGCCCCTATCTATGCAATTTCTTACCACAGGGTCTCCTGTACCCCATCCATGCTAACACTGAACTACAGCGTCCTGACAGGGCAGAGGTGAGGGACAGAAGTACTGTTCAAGTGTACGTGCAATCTTCAAAGATGCAAATGCATTCTGAGGAGTGACCATTAGAAAAGGAGAATATGCCAGGCAAAATAAACATGATATGACAACCTAGTAATGGAAAAGACCATCAGTGTCCTTCAAGAAACGAAAAGAAACTGAGCCCCGTGTGAGAAGTGTTGGACTCTGGCTGGCTGAGTCACGGTTTTACATTTCTAAAAAAGGTCAGTCTGCACAGCCTCTTCTATTCAGTGCGTGTGTATCGGCATAACCGCCGCTGGGTGGCGCTGTGCTTCTGTAACCATGTAAGTCTATCCTAACAGTGTGACTCCAGGTGATTACTTAGTGCACTTGACAGAGGTCTGAGCGGCTGAGGTCAGACACTGCTTGCTCTCTCAACACTAATCTATACACGGATTGAGGCTTCAGCCCAGCTGATAGAGAACTTGCTCAGCATACACACAGCTGTGCTGTCCCCAGCACCTCATGAACTGGGCACGGTGGGACACACCTGGAATTCCAACACTTGGGAGTTAAGGCAGGAAAAGCCGAAGTTCAAAGTCGTCTTTGTCTCGCTGGGAGTTCAGGGCCAGCCTAGCCGGATCCATCTATTTATCTGCGGGTACTAAGCATGAACAAGTTTCCCTGCCTGGCAGCTCTGTGGGCAGATTTTCCCACATGACTGACTGTTGGAGATTTCAACACATCTTCAGCAAACAGCAAGATCTCAGGAGCAAAAGCAGCAGCACAGGACAAATGGTGAAAGTGAAGGAAAACTGGTGTCCTTGGGGTGGTCTGAATGAGAATGGCCTCTACAGGCTCATCCGTGTGCATGCTTACTAGCCAGCTGGTGGAGTCATTTGGAAGGATTAGGAGGTGTGGCCCTGTTGGAGGGGACTTCACAAGCACCTGCTGGACCAATACTCTCTCTGCCTGCGACCTGTGGCTACCGAGAGCTCTTTCTCCAGCTCTATGGCACCCCGAATGCTGCCATGCTCCCCATGATCATAATGTACCAAGCCCCCAATCATTTTCTTCTGTAAGAGCTGCTTTGGTCATTTGTCCCTTCACAGCAAAAGAACACTAAATCACCAAATGGGCTTCAAGCCAGGGCTTTACAATTCTGCAACTGTGAGAAATACCTTTTGTCCTAATTAAACCTTTCATTTACAGTATTTTTCATTTAAATCTTGAAAATACATGGAAATAGTGGCTGGGGACACAGCTCAGTGGTTAAAAACATAGGTTGTTCTTCCAGAGGACCAGGGTGTGATTCCCAGCACCCATAGGGCAGCTCCCAACCATCTGTAACTCCAGTCCAGGGGCTCAGACATCCTCTTCTAACTTCTGTGGGCACCCGGCACCTTCATGGTTATACACGGACATACAACCAGACAAAACACACCCATAAAATAAATGTATCTTTTTAAGGGAAGAAAAGTAAGAAAATACATGGAAGTAATAGACCTGCAAAATCTTTAAATTAAAGAAATTTACTTTATTATGAAAAGTGTCCTCTTATGTTTTGGTGTGGGAGGTTGGTTATTCAAGACAAGGTTTCTCTGTATAACAGCCCTAGCTGTCCTGGAACTAGTTCTATTATAGACCAGGCTGGCCTCAAAACTCAGAGAGATGAGCCGCCTCTACCTCCCAAGTGCAGGGATTAAAGGCGAGCACCACCACCACCACCTGGCTAATTTTTTTCTATACAATTTATACAAGGTAGTATACAGATACGCTCTAGGACTATATGATTAAGAAAAACCTGGCTTAACTACCTATAATTAGTATATGCTAAAGACTCCCAAGTTGGAAGCCTGTTATGATAGTGCATGCCTTTAATTCCAGCAATTGGGAAGGAGAGGCAGGTAGATCTCTAAATTTGAGACTAGCCTAATCTACAGCATGAGTTCTAGGGCAGTCAGGGATATACAGAGAAAGCCTGTCTTAGAAAAAAACAAAACAAAAACCAAGTTGGTTTTATTAAGGCAAAATATAACAAATACTTCACCATACACTAAAATGTAAATAGCATACTTACATGCCACGCCCCACCAGGCGGGCCCTTCCCAAGAACTAAGTGAGGGATGTAATGATGCTGCTCCAGTTTCCAGTGCAGAACAGACGGGTAATCATACCCAAAGTCAGCATCTGGGTGAAGAAGTGTGTCAAAAAGCACTGCCACGGGATTGGACGACCGGCCCTCCAGACCCTCAGATAGGTATTCTAAGTCCTGAATGGAAAGGAAAAAGAAAAGAAAGGAGCCTGAGAAAGCCAGGACTGTTATGTTAATAAGAACTTGCCAGCTCAACAGTTTCCAGAGAGTGAGTTAGAGAGCATGCATTTATTCTCCTTGAGCTCATTCATAATAGATTGTGTGGTAAAATAAATGTAGGCAACGTTTAGATTTAAAACAAAGCTTTAAAGAAAAGCCTTGTAAGAGCTGAAGACCCCGTGGCATAGGAATGCCGACAGGATGTGAAGGGCAGCGCCTCCCAAACTGATTCCAGCACGGAGACTGTGACAGACCCTCACCGGCAGGGCTACAAAAGATGGCTCAGTCAGGAAAGCGCTTTTTCGGGCCTGAGTCTTATCACTAGAACCCACACTTGAAAGCCAGGCATGGTGGAGCAGGCTTCTATTGACAGCACAGGGGTGACGGCCATGAAGACTTCTCTCACTCACTGGCTAGACAGCCTAGCCTACTAGGTGAGATTAAGGCCTATGAGAGAGCTCACTTCAGAAACACGGTGGACAGTTGAAGAACTAACACACTAACACCCAAAGTTAACTTGTGGCCTACATGCGGGCATGTGTTCACACTCTCACATAAACCTGCAGCCACAAGTCACATAAAACTCCACTAGGAAATAATTTGGGAATTTTTGCTCAAATATCCAATATAATTTAGATATGACATCAGAATATATTTATAAAGTTAAAATAAATAGCGTTATTTAGAATGAAGGATTTACAACAAAGAAATAATACATAACTAAAGCTAATCTTCTTTTGCATTAAAACATCTTTCAGAACTGATGCAGCAGGCAGTACCTGGTCAACAATGGAGAGGTGTCTCGCCTCCTCCAGCTTACTGTGTAAGATTGAGTTTGGGTGCATCGCTCCGGGTGATAAATACGGTCTGTACCCTGACAACATATACGAAAGGCATATACCTGAAGGTCCATTTCCTGTTTGTAAAAAAGTAAAATGACGTAAGTTGATCCTCTTATTGCTTGGCGTTTCCCCTCACCTGTTCCTCCTTCTCCGATCAACTAAAATCTGGCACTCACAAACTTCTGACCTCTGTCTTCTGTCTGTCTTTCAGTATCTTGTCTACTTAAGGCTTCAACTCTGTGTTACTGACTTCCAAAATTAGTTCTCTTGAATGACCTGTTCTTGAGAAATACACATTTTTATAGGCTACTTATTTATTACAACTGATATGGATTTAGACTATGGACAGGGTAAAAGGCACTTGCTGCCCTTAACATCTGAATTAAATCTCTGGAATTCACACAGTGGAAGGAAGATCAATTCTTGCAAGTTGTACTGTGGGCATACATGCAGGATGCACACATACATTTAAAAAGAGAGAGAAGGGAGACATTTAAAAAAAAAATCAAGAAATCCATCAGGTAATATCCACAAATACAAGAAAAGCCAGCTGACCAAACACAGTATTGCATTCGGAAGTTGAAAAAATGTAGTAAATTTTAAAGAGGCAAACTTCAACATGACACAGATGATGTTAAAAACCAAAAAAAAAAAAAAAAAAAGATACTCATCACCATAATGGATGGTGTGAAGGAATGAAATAAAAGATACACAGATTGGGGGAAAAGAGGTAAAAACAAAATACTGAAAATACTGTTTGCAAATAACATGATTTTCTATATAGAAAATCCCAGGAATTGACCTCTCAAGACCCCAGAACAACAAGCTACAGCCAAGACTGACGAACACAAGTCAATACACGGAAGTCAAATACTCTTACACCAATGAAGAACGGAATTTGAAATAAAAGACACTATCGTTTACAACGATGCAAAAGAGGACCATTTTAGCATAATTTTAACAAAATATGTATAAGTGCTACATAAAGAACACCACAAAATTTTGACTAAAGAAACAATAATTTTAAAAAGGCCTAAATAGATGATAAGTTATTCTATGTTTATAGATAGGAAGCCTCAAAACTACTGTATGTTGTTCTTAACCTGATCTGTAGACTTAATGCAACTGCAATAGACAATCAGTAATGGAAAGCCTGTTTCAATATGTATTCTAAGATATTTTAGAAAGGCAACAGTTCAGAATAGCCACCACAACACTATCCTGAGATAAGTCTTGTCTGACTTCAAGTTTGAGCACTACATGAAAATATAAATAGCAGGTAATTAAATGAATAATTATCAAAAGTTTCCAAAGTCTGAATTATTGGACACCTTAACTGTAATAGTCGTAGATCCTATCTGTGGAGGTGATACAAAGGACAGGAGTGAAATAATACTTTAGGTAATCATAAATGTCACAGCAGAGCACGACTCTGCAAACAGCATGGCTTCCGAACTAACAGTTGTCACTGAGTCCATGTCCACAGGCGTCTAACCCACACCGCAGAGCTTTACGGCTGAACACACAAACTCTAGTACTACTGCTCACCATTAACTGCTACTATCGGTAATTCAACAAAAAGCTACTGCGTTCCAGCATGGACTCTACCATATAAGTCAATACTTCTCCAAAGACTTGGTGATGGGTATTTTAACAAATCAAACAACTTAATACTTTACAATTCTGTCCTTAATTATCTGCCTCCATTTCACAGAAGCATCTCCTTATATTTCTGTTCCTTTAAGATATGTATGAATTGCCACATGGTGGCCGTACACATTTGTGAGGCACAGTGTAGCATTGTAATGCATGTCTACGGTGTAGATCAGACTAACATACACAGCACTTAGGATGTACACCACTGTTTATGGTAGGAACATGCAAACCTCTATGTTAAGGTGGGGCGCTTTTTCAATACAATGTTAGAACATACACACCTTAAAATTATAAAAGCCATAAAAGCAGTAACTAGCTTTAAGAAATAAAATACAGTAACTTACCAATTATTACCACAGGTAAAGTCACTGATGAATCTTCGAGTAAAGAAGTTTCTTCAACCAATGGCATCCCTTTAACTTTTGGCCCCAAATTATCACCAAAATATTGCACTAAGGAATTGAAAATCTCTCCTTCAGTTTCAGTATCACTATAGTCTCTTTAAAAAAAAAAAGTAAAATTATAGTTAATTTAGGTTTTATAAAACCCAATTTTTTCTCATAGTTTACTGAGACAATAAAAATATCCATCAATTATATAACGCTTTCCATAGTATAACATTTTAAGCCCCCGAGTCTCAAGTAGCCATTTATCTCATACTAATATCTCGGAAGCAAGTTAACTACCGAGTAAGCTTTTTTCCAGGCTAGGGAAATAAAACAGCTTAGCTTAAAGCACCTGGCTGCATCAGGACCTGAGTTCAATCACCAGAAACTACATAAAAAGGTTGAGCACTGTGTCCAATGCCTGGGGCTCACTGGCTAGCCAGGCTAGTCTGGTTGAAAAGCTCCAGGCCAGTGGATGATCCCACTGAGAAAAGAATTGTTTGAGACAGACAGACAGACAGAGAGAGAGACAGAGACAGAGAGGGAGGGAAGAAGGGGGGAGAGGGAGAGAGACGGAGAGCGAGAGCTTCTACCAACCACACAAAATTATATCTGAGATTTTGTGATTTTTTTGGGATGCCGAGTAGGGGCTAGCTTGCCCTCTACTTTTCTTCCCTCAGTCAGGCACACAACTTTAATTCCAACCTTGGGAGGCAGAGGCAAGAAAATCTCTGAATTTAAGGCCAGACTGCTCTATTGAGCAAGTTCCAGAACAGTAACTGGAGTTACCGACAGTTGTAGGTACTGAGAACTGAACCTGGGTCCTCTGGAAGAGCAGCAAGTGATCTGAACAGCTGAGCCGTCTCTCCAGTTCTAATCACAGGATGTTTTAAGGAAAGATTATTATACAAAAGTGGGCCTTTTGGTAAAAGAAATGAGGTCTTTTTCAAGTACGGAAAGATCTTAACGTTGTCTTCTAATCCTATTTTCCAACTGCCTCTCTAGAAACTAATTTTAATATTCTGGCATGTTCATTCAATAAATGAACTCAGTTTTTTAGTTTACTTCACAGTAGAATCATCCAATTACTTTCCATACTCAGCAACAATTGTGTCTGGAAGGTAAGACACACTTTCTAAATGACGGGCGCTATTTCACAGGCCTGAGGTGAAACTGCTCACACCTAGATGCTAACCTAGCTACACACCACTGCAAGCAGAGGACGGCTCTCCCTGCCCACTCAGACTCCTTGTAAGCCCCGCCCCTGAAGCCTCCAGCCAATAGGCTCAGGCTCCATCCTTACACTATTCTGGCCTCCCTGCCTCATCCCTTGAAGGGTCTACGAACTAGAGGGGTCAGGCCTCTGTCTGAGGTGCTCCAAAGGCCAACCCCACCTCTCAACTAGCTGTGTTCTCGGCCCCTCACGGCAGGATAGTGGTCAGGCACAGCTGGGAGGACGGGATGGCAGCAACAAGTCAAAAAATTCCTCCAATCCCAGACCATCCTGGAAGTTGGTGTGTTGCCCACCAACCCTATATAAACTCAGGCACACTCCTGTGTTTTCCTGTGTGAGGTTTCTTGTGTCATGTGACTCTGTGGTATTCCTCTTCCTTCAGAGCTGAAACACTGGCACGGGGAAGCCTTCCCCCTGAGAACTACAAAGTGCATTAGAAGGTTGAAGAATGGAGAGAATTCCTGGCAGGACTTTTCACCTCCCTGTAACCTTCAGAGACCCCACCCGAACTGTGACAGCTAAGCTCTATTGTGACTCTGAAAGGATCTCAGGAATTTTTCTTGATCAGATTACTTGAAGCTTGAAGACCCACTGTAAATGTGGACCACACCTTCTAGTTGGAATCCAGCCTGCTTGGCAAGTTCACCTACTCTCCGGGTGCCACAGGAATTCCTTCACGGATGTTAGAACCAGCTCTTTGGGGGGCAACACAGATTTAAGACCATTAGCTCTCAGGAATCTTGCAGGATTGAAGTGCCACAATAGGACTGCTGAGTCATCCAGCCTCACAGACTCAGCAGCTATCAGATTCTCCACCGATCCTAGCCAGTCTGAAACGGCCATTGTTGACTTCCTGGAAGTACCGTTTAATATTCCCAGTCCATCAGTTCTGCCCTTCAGAGGACTCCCATACACTAGCTCAGGACAGTACAAGTTGTTAAATACATAAGCTTCCCTGAGTTCTGAAAAGGCTGCCCCTAAACACTTATAGCCCTCTTTTTGAAGGACTGAGAATATTTTACTGAAAACCCATCAGTGAAACGGACGGCTTGGGTCTATGACAAATCACTCATGTTTAAAGCATAAGGCAGTAACTGTATGAGAGCGCACATTGCCACAAACAAATTAACTGACCAGACCACAGCTTTCTGTCGGATCGGAACAAACCTCCCTGTAAAAGCTGCACCTTTGTGACATCCGATTTCGCATTATTCTTTCTCACCCTCTCCTTCAGCAGAATCCACATCAACTTCCTCATACTCTTTCTCTAAGGCAGCCGTGTCTTCAGAGAACCCCACATCCTCTATGCCCTCACCCACATGTCAGTGCGCAGAGACACGCTTGTCATACATCAGACTGAACCTGTGATCTAGGCCAGGCCAGTCCCCAGCGATGGCTGTGGTGTTGCTCGGCATGCACGCAGCTCTCTGACTTAAGAGGTCTCCACCAGGCTGGCTATGAATTCCTGATCCATTTGCCTCCGCTACTCAAGTACTGGAATTATAGATGTGCAAAGCGCAGTTCAGCCTGACGTGACCTTTTATCATTATTATTTTATTATTTAGTCATGCTGGAGACGGGCTGCACATACACCACGGTACTCCTTCCACAGTATGAGCCATAGGGATTGTGGTGTAGGAGGTCCTTCTGTATTTCTGTTGCTTTCATTGGTTGAACAAAGAGACTGCCTTGGCCTTTTGATAGGGCAGCCCTTGGGTGGGGGGAGTAAACAGAACGGAATTCTGGGAGAGAGAAGGCACCATGAAGCTGCCAGGTCAGATACACTGAATCTCCCAGTGACTCGTGGTGACACACAGATTATTAGAAATGGGTTAAATGAATATGTGAGAGTTAGCCAATAAGAGGCTAGAGCTAATGGGCCAGGCAGTATTTCAATGAATACAGTTTTCTGTGTAATTATTTCAAATGTAAGCTAGCCGGGCAGGATGGAACAAGGAACCCACGCTCATTACTACAGGATTGGACTTAGGTCATTAGACTGAGCCATTTCTGACCTGAGTCTCTTATGCTCTGGTCTGTTCTTCATACTTCTCTGGTGTGTGCAGAGGAGAAACCGTATTTATTTTGCAGGCTTCCGACCAGTCGTTTTGACTACCCAAACCCCATCTTTATTAATGTTGTTGTAAAGGTCACAATTCTGTCTTGGGGGCTACAGATCTTCCTTTTAGTGTTTCCTAGCCATCCTTTACCTAAAGCATTGATGCTCCCACAGATAAAACCTGAGAAACATTAAAAATGATATTATGCTACAGTTTTGGTAACTACAAAGACCACATATTTTCTCTCACAACTGGATCCTAGCTTCTCATTGTAGTGTGGGCATTTATGCTGAAGCACATGTAAAGGCCAGGAAACTAGAAAGAGACCCATACGAGGGAAGGTAAACCTTAGACGGGATGAGACACACTAGAGCAGGAGACTCAAAAGCAGAAGGCTGAATCACTGGGGTAGAAACATTGAATTGGAGGGGGAGCAGAGATGAAAAAGAGGTGGGAGGGGTCACACAAACCATGGTGACCACTCAATAAGAGTTTTAAAATTAAATTAGGAAATGGGGTGGGGCTGGAGGGACAGCTGAGACAGCTCAGCAGCTGAGAGCTTCCTGTACAAACATGGGGACCTGAGTGTGGACTGCTGCGTCACACATCAAACCAGGCACCGTTCCTGTGTGCACATGATCCCAGCACTGAGGACGGAGACAGGAGGATCACCGGAGCTTGGTGGCTGCTATGGCTTAGCTACAAAGTACATATTCTATGTTGAGCAAGACCCTGCCTCAAACAGAATAAGGTGGAGTGATGTAGGAGGATACCTCTATGCACCCCTCTACCAATACTCACACATTTTACAGCATTTAAATAGCACTACCTTATGTAGATAAATAAAGATACTCCCAAACCCATAGGCTGTTGAATGAAAATTCCAATGCCCAGAGGTTGGCTATGTCCCTACAACATTGGTCAAGAAGGCTCCAGGGGCCCCAAAATAATGAAAGTAATTAACACTGCTGTTGACCGTGCAGGAGAACTAGACGGTAAGACCTTACTGCTGAAGGTACCACATGCTCTGGTTACAGGACAGACAATTCAAGCTGTAACTGGCAAAGATGGTTCCTCTGGGCTGGTTAGCCCTCACAGTGCCAGAAGAGGGCATGCAGGCTGCTGAGAAAACTGTCAGCATCCCCTACTCGGCTGTGGGTCCTACATGCTCTAACACTGACCAGCCAGGCAAGATTCCCCACTGGTGCAAGGTTTGTTCTGGGGACAACAAGCTGTTTTCTGGTCGAGACAAGGCCTCTACATATAGACTCACAGCTGCTACTGTAAGCGAGTACAAAGTTCTTGGCGAGGTCATAGGCCTAGAGGGGAAGCTACTGTGTTTTGGGTTTCTGCTGTTGCTGCTGGTGGCTTAATTTGTTAAGTGGATGCGATGTTCCCGTCAAACTGTATCTACAGAACCGTCTGTGTCCACAGACTAGTGCTGCTGCCAGCTCTGGTCTTTCACAGTGGGCAGCAGCTACTGTAGAGACTCAAGAGTAAGGGGCTGGTGTGTTGAGTCGTGTTTGGGACATCCAGATCACTCCCTCCAGGAAACAGGACACGCTGCTGAAAGAGGGTAAGCAGATAGAAGAGCCAGAGAATGGGTTGGTAAGCCACAGCCACTTCCAAATTCTGGACTCGCGCCAGCTCTGATTACCTGCATTAAGACGGAGCACAACATTTTGTCAGGGACAGGAAGGGACTAAAAGGCCCCACCTCTTTCTTGGGATCTAAAGGCAGCTGATGCTGCTGAGACAGGGAGCCGTTCTTCAGCAGTGCAGCCACTGGGAAAGCGTGCACGCTCCAGTAAAGAACCTCTCACCACGCCCTGTACACAAGTCTACAAAAACTCATCGGGTCACTGCCAGAAAGAGACGTAACCCCATAGATATTTTCTTAACTCTACAAAATGCTGTGAAATGTGTTGCATGGATAAAGTATGACTTAAACTCCACTCCCATGTAAAGGGAAACGAGACTCATTTATTCTGGGCTGGGTAACTCACTAGGAGCAAGGTCAGCATCCTAAGTCTAGGCGTTTCAAGAAGCTCGAGACTTTAATACGGCTATCAATTCCTGAGTGTTTTTTAATTTCATTGGCTGTGCCCTCTTATAATCTGTGTGTGTGCGCACACACACACATTGTATAGACAGGTTAGAAACTAGAAATAAATGTCCTCTAGAATTTCTGTTAACTAAAATAACCAAATGGCTTTTAAGAGATTCAAGATTAAAAACAGAAGATAATAGGCTATTTGAGAACCCAAGACCAAGGTAAACAGATGAAGCATTATTATTTTTAAAATCTTTAATGAGATATATTTTGAGGAGTCTGGTGACTAAGTGGACAAGTCCATCCTTCTGTTTGCAGAGATCCGACTGCCCTAACACTAGTTGAAACTAATGTCCATTTCTGTTTTTGTGAGGCTCCCATCAATAAATCCATAGTTCCCCATTGTAATCAACACTAGCTTCAGAAAAAATATCTTAATATTCGCTTTTGTTCTTTGAGTGTCCAGTATGTATGTACACATGTTGTGTGATGATGGGCCCACGTGCAGCCTGGGGGCTAGAGGAGGAAGATGCCCCACTCTATCCCTCTGTCTTATTACACCGGCCCCTGTCTCTGCCTCCCCAAATCCAGAGGCACACACGGACACTTGTCCTTTCCACCTTCGTTTTAACAAGATTGCTCGAGATCTGCACCCAGGTCTTCGTGTCTGCACAGAAAGCACTCAGCCACTGAGACATCTCTCCAGCCCTCCTGAGAATTATCCCCCTCCAAGTAAATAACACAACCCTTAGCTCTCCACTATCCCAGCACCATCGCACAGTAGCTTTCATTTATATTTCCCTAAGAATATGACCTCCATGTTCATGTTTATTCTTTCTTCCTGCCTCTCTCTCTGCCTGTCTCTGTCTCTCTGTCCTCCATCTCTGTCTCTCCCTCTCTCTCTCTCTCTCTCTCTCTCTCTCTCTCTCTCTCTCTCTCTCTCTCTCTCTCTCTCTCTCTCTGTTTTTCCCCAAATCCTTTGCCTGGTTTTAAATTTGGCACAGAGAATCTTTTAAGTTTTTTCTAAGTTCTAGATTCAAGTTTCTTCAGATATATGGCTTGTGAACATTTTCTCCTATTTTGTGGATTTTTTTTTTTTTTTTTTTGGTTTTTCGAGACAGGGTTTCTCTGTGGCTTTGGAGCCTGTCCTGGAACTAGCTCTTGTAGACCAGGCTGGTCTCGAACTCACAAAGATCCGCCTGCCTCTGCCTCCCGAGTGCTGGGATTAAAGGCGTGCGCCACCACCGCCCGGCCCTATTTTGTGGATTTTATTTTGCTTTTGTGGTGTGTGTAAATCAGAAAAATTTTGAGAATCCATTTTCTTCTCCCATGTGGGATCCCTCTGATCAACAGGCACAGCACAAGCACCCTCACCATCTTGATGGCCATTTCTTCACTTTCTTGGTATCCTTTCTGTACATTTTCAGTTCTGACCATTCCCAATGTATTTTTTCTTCTGCTGCTGTGCTTTCAATATCATATGTAATAGATGACTGCATAACTCACAGCCATAAATATTTGCTATGTTTTCATCTAAGAATTTTCTGATTTCATTTTTGTGCAATGTGAGCAAGCAGACAAGTTTATTCTTTTGTCTGTGCACATCTTTGTGGGATGCGACTGAACTACAACTTCTGAAACTAACACCCATTTCCTGTGTTTATGTGGCCCGCATCAGACTTCATTCACCAAAAATGCAATGATTTCTTGGCTTTCGATTTCATTCCACTCATTTATGCCTATGTTTATGCCAGTGGCAGATTTTCTTGATTATTGTCGCTTTGCAATAGATTTATAACGAAAGAGATGAGTCCTCTAACTTTGCTTTTTAACCTTTGCAAGACTACTCTGGGTCCCTTGACTCCCCATGTGGTGTGAAAGAGGCAGCGTAAGAGCCTGTCCTGACCCGCAGACCCACCGCAAGAGCATTACTTCAGGGATCTGTGAGCATTTCCATGTACAGTCATGCCTTGAGCAAAGACATTCTGAGAAAAGCACCAGGTATTTCCATCCCCATGACAACAGACAAAGGATGACAGCTATGTCACTACAGAAAACATACATTTATGGGAAGCCCCGCCTATATTCGGTCTGTCCCTGCCTGGCCCTTCATTATGCAGCACATTTAGACCCCAATTTCTTCTAAGGCTTATTGCTTTTCAATGTGTAGTCTTGCATTTTTTTGTTGATCTTTTAAGTGTTTCACTTCTTATGCTAAGTCAAACTATTTTAGGTTTGGTTTTTTTTTTTTTTTTTGTAGTATTTATTTGGTCTTTTGAGACAGGGTACAGCCCTGGCTGTACTGGATCTATAGACCTCACTGGCCCCAAACTCAAAGATGCCACATGCCTCTGCCTCCCGAGTACTGGAATTAGGTGTGTGCCACCACTATCCAGCCTATGGGACTATTTTGTTAATTTCACTTTCTGATTATCTAATATTGCTGTATACAAGTATAATTCACTCTTGTACATCAATTGTGTATTCTGAAATATTGCTGAATTTGGTATGGATCTCAAGAAGTCTGACTCAGGCATTTCCTAAGACTTGAGGATAAAAAGAACCAAAGGTCTAGTGGCTCTAAATTCTCTGTATATTAGCTTACCTGAATTACATGGTCTAGGTAACTCCGCATTTTTAGTCATTAGTATAATTGTTCTGTGTGGCAAAGCACGGGCAATACATTTCCCAAATGCTGGTTAACTGACTGGCTTTGCCTAGAGCACTAATGAAGTGTAAGTGCACTAGTAACTTCGCACACCTAAGTGATGGAGTTGCTGCTGCTGTATGTTTTCCAGGACACGTGTGCTAGAGTTCGGGACTAGGAGCAGTGTTCATCTGTACTTGGATTTCCAACTTGATGAATATTCTATTGAAGGCCAACTATTTTGAGGTTTTGTTTTGTTTTTTTTAATTCACTGTTCCTTTATTCAGGACACCAATGAAATTGCAAATTTTATAAAATTACATTTAGGAGCCAGTAAAGAACAGCATTTTGCATGCATGCAAAAATTTGACCACACTGTCAGACATTAAAGATCATTTGCTATAATTTTGGAAGCCTTCTACTTTTTGCTTTTGAAACATTTCAGTCCAAAGTTTCTAAACAAGATAGTATAGGCATAATATTGGTAATAAAAAGACTTCTAGGGGCTGGAGAGATGGCTCAGAGGTTAAGAGCATTGCCTGTTCTTCCAAAGGTCCTGAGTTCAATTCCCAGCAACCACATGGTGGCTCACAACCATCTGTAATGGGGTCTGGGGCCCTCTTCTGGCCTGAAGGCATACATATTATGTATACAATACAGAATATTGTATACATAATAAATAAACAAATATTTTTTTAAAAAAAAGACTTCTACTCAGTCACAGCAATGATTTTCTAAACAATCGCATACAAATCAAACACCTTTGTGCCTCAATTCTAAAGGAATTGGAACCACTAGTCTAAGTTTTATCAATCTGACACTACCACACTAAAAAAAAGGTTCTAATGTGCCAAATAAAAGTAATCTCACATTTATTTTCCAGAATAGAAGTGTGAAGCTTTTCCCCTTGAAAATTTCACATGACATTCTATCACAAAGCCTATTAATGCAGACTCTGGAGAAACCCCAAATGTAATTGTAATAAAAAAAAAATGGTGCAAAAAGCTGCATCAAAGACAGCATTTGTGCTGCAGATGTTAACCCAACCCTTGCTTCACTAGCAAGGCCCTGCATTTCATCCCCAGCAACGCAAAAATAAATGAATGAAATATACAAGACTAGAAACCGTCCTGAAGGTCCTGGCAAACAAACAAACAAAAAATCCTGGCCCTAACAGAAGTATTTTTAAAAGGATACATTTACTGGTGATAATGTACTAGGCATGCTTTCTTCTCTCTCATCACCAAAATGTCCCTCCCCTAAGTTTCTTTCCACAGAGAAAAGCATATGGTATTTACCACATAGCAACAAGAGTGTGAATTCCAAGCTTTCTCCCTCCAGTTCAACAGTATGCCAAAGGTGCCAGCAGGCTTTCAGAGCGGTATGTTCTAACGGGAATGTGGTTTCCCACGGGGCTTCAAATCTTCACTACACCCTTTCTACAGCACTCAGAGTGAATCGTTTGCAACAACCTGTCTAGACGTTATTCATCCAGCAGCCTGAGACACAAGGCTTTGAAGATCTAGATTTTAAACTCTCAACACAAACTCACTAAGTTGGACAGACCTAGCTTGTTGCATTTACAGCAGGCTTCTGCGCTTTCTCTGCCCCTCACTGCCCCTTTGCAACCGCTTCTATGAATGTTATTAAATACACATTGCGGTTATCTATATTAAATAATCTCTGTGGTTTGTGTTGATGACAGTCACAAACACTGTGACTTGTGACTCCTATTTGTAATGAAGGAAAGGTTAGTATTCTTAGAGGTTGCTGATCACCTAATGGTTCACCATCCACCTGCTTCTGCCTCCCAAGTGGGATTAAAGGCCTGTGCCACCACCGCCCTGAATTCTTTTTTTTTTTTTTTGGTTTTTCGAGACAGGGTTTCTCTGTAGCTTTGGAGCCTGTCCTGGAACTAGCTCTTGTAGACCAAACTGGTCTCAAACTCACAGAGATCCCCCTGCCTCTGCCTCCCGAGTGCTGGGATTAAAGGCGAGTGCCACCACTGCCCGGCCCACCCTGAGTTCTTAATCAGTTTCTTTTTTTGCAAAACAAACAAACAAAACCCAAGTGTTACACGTCCTTATTCTGTGACGTCCATCCACCCATGTAAAACCGGGTCCTGGAGTCCTTACTAAACATAACATTTCTTTTCCCCACTGTTAGTACCAAGTTCCTAGAACTTTCGATCTTTTCTGTAATTCTCTGAAGTGTTGGTCTTGTACCGGATCTAGAACACACACAACACACGTTCATTCGTATTTAAAACTATTCTTCTCACCTTGAGAAACTTTCATCATAATTTGAATATAAAACTGCCACTTCCCTATTGTCTCCACCCTAACATTTGGTTTAAAACTACTAACATCTTAGCCACAATCCGTTGTCACTACACGACACATCCTCCACTTCCCTTCGAGCCAGCAACTTTTATGGTTCCTCAAAAAGGTAAAAACGTACAAGAGGCTCTCCATGGATTCTCACATTTGCCATCTACATGTAACCGACTCGTCACCGGCCTAGCCACTACCTTGGTCCGAGGACAAGAAGGTGGGAACAAGAAAAGAGTGGGAGTGGGGTCACGGAGCCCCGAGCAGCACCGGCCAAGCGGGCGGCGGCGGCCGAGGAGCACACTCGGCGGAGCGGGCTCCGACCCGTCCCGGGGCGTCCCGGGGCTGGGAAGGGGAAGTCACCTGAGATGCCCAGCCAGAGAGCAGCGGCAGCACCACACCGGCATGGAGAGCTGCGGCGGTCCTCCGGGCGTCCTGCACCGCGATTCAGCGGCGCGGGAAGTCCGTCCCCGCACGGCCGCTTCCGCTCCTCCCCGCCGGCGGCAGGGGCGGCGCAGCGGGTGGTGAGCGCCGCGCCGGGGAGGGGCGGGGCCGGGCGCTGCGTCGGCGGCGCGAGGCTCCGCCCACCAGGACGAGGCCGCCGATTGGTGGAGCTGCGGCGGGGGGCGGGCCCACGGAGGGAGACGCGCAGGGCCGTGGCGCTGCGGTCCGGGTCAGCGCGAGGCCTATGCTCGCCCGGGGCCTGGAGCGGGCTCTGGGTACCTGCGCCCTGGGGGCGTCTCCCTCCGGCTGGCTACGCCACGAGCACCCACCTGAGCCCACGGCCTCGCATCGCGGGCACCCGGAGAGTTGGGCAAACCACAGGTGCTCCGGCCGCTCGCCCGGCGCTGCTCCTGGCCGCGTTCAGCCTCCCTCCTTAAAGAGAGCGGCCCCCCCCATTCCCCAGGGTGGAGAAGGCCTTGGCCCTGCAGAGACGTTTGGAGAAAAGGGGCAGGGCCAAAAAGTGTTTTGAGTTAGTTCCTCCAGGTGTCTGCTATTCCATTGGCAGGCAGAAAAATTCTGGATCGGGTCTGTTTGGTATTCGTCCAAAGTTAAAGACCTAGAAGCAATTGACTACCTGTTCTACAGCTTTCCTCCTCCCAGGAAGTCGTGATTGTCTGGAACAGTTAAAACACGTGCCTGTTTCTGTCTTTGAAAGAAGCACTCTGTGAAGTTTTTCAGAATGTTGGAGTCTGGATTTTTAAGCAAATCAACCTGACAGGACGCAGTGACCCACACCTTTAATCCCAGCACTGGGAAGGCAGAGGCAGGTGAATCTCCGTGAGTTCAAGTCTAGCCTGGCCTACATAGGGCAGCCAGGGCTTTATGAGAGACACTGTCTCTAAAAGAAAAAGAAAGAACTCAGCCTGCCTCCAGGGTTCCATTCCTAAAAGTGTATTCACCAAAGTTTTTTTTTTTAAACTATGTTCTTCTCCTTGAAATAATAGCAATATGACAGTTCATTTTACTTTTACTGTATTACCAGTGGTGAAGGAGGATTTCTGGAAGGAAGCTGTATCTGCAGAGACTGGCTGTTAAGTGCTATACAGTGGAAAAGCTCGGAATGCTGCAGGGCCAGAGGCTGGTCACCTGATCTTGGTCTAGGTCTAGCGTCGCAGAATAGCCATTACCTGACCGCCTCTGTGTGTGTGCTAACATCTCGTGACTAGTAGAACACCTTCCGGAACCTGTGAACTTAGCAGAACACTAGCTTCCAGCAGTCCAAAGCTAAGAGTGCGGTAAGATAGCATCCTGAGACTACAGGAAACCTTCCTGCATCTTGCTCTGCCTGCGTACTTTAAACGTGCCTTGATTTCTTTGTTCTGTAAAACTTCATGAAACTGTTTCCAGTTGAGCCATTTGATTTGAGGTCGTTTAAATCTGTGTTCCCAGGCCATGCAAAGTAGCTGCAGAATAATTTCCTCGTGTGCCCTTTAAGAGAACAGCTGTGGTTTTTGCATCAACAATGTGACACATAAGATGATGCTTCTAAGCTCATGTCGTTGTCTTTTTATACATTTTTTTCCTTTATGGCTTTGTTTTAAATTGGAGCATGCTTTTTTTTTTTTTTTTTGCTTTTCAATAGTTGTAGAAAAAAATAAAGTGGACACATCAGATTTCAAGTTTACTTTGGTTTGTATTTAATGTATTTTTAACAACTATTTTTTAATCACTGCTGTACAGGGTGTGTGGGGCAGAAATGAGTCCATGAGTTCAGGAGCATACAGAAGCCATAAGAGAGTGTGGGACTCCCCTAAAGCTGAAGTGATTGGCATTTGGGAGCTGCCCAGTACAATCAATCCATGGTGAAAGCCCAGCTCCTGCCCTAAAGTTATTAATGATTGAGCCCTTATTGTTCTGAATGTGTCAGAACTGTGAGAAAAACAAATTCCTAGTGCTTATGCCTTTTAATCTGTGGGATTATAGAATGCCAGTCAGAGCCAAGATGGTATGTTTTTGCATTTTCTACAAACAAGTATTTTAATCATTCAAAACAAACAGTTGCATTCTGTATGCTCTGGAGCCAGTAATTTGATCACAGAATACTCAGAGAGTTCCAGGAAAGATTCTAGAAAGAGTATTCTTTTATTAACTTAAAGCCGGAGATGCTTTCAAATTTGATTCTTCTTGGTACCATAAGCAGCAGTGCCTACCTCTGATTGCTGTGGGACAATGGTCTTTTTCCTGTCTTTGTATTATTTTTAATAAAGTACTGATTGGCCAGTAGCCAGGCAGGAAGTAGAAGTGTGGCAACGAGAATTCTGGGAAGAGGAAGTTTCAGTCTGCAGTCATGACCCAGCCTCAGAGGAAGCAAGGACTGCCTAGCCAAAAAAGGTAGCAAGCCACGAGGCTAACTCAGACAAGAATTATGGGCTAATATAAGATAGAAGAATTAGTTAATAAGAAGCCTGAGCTAATGGGCCAATCAGTTTATAACTAATGTAGATCTCTGTGTGATTCTTTGGGACTTAAGGGCTGCAGGACCAGAAAACCTCGGTCAGCATCTGATGATGCTGGAATTGTCATCAGCTCAGCCTTCCACCCTAGATAGGAAGCATTAGGAGTGCGTCCATACAAATCTGAGGATAGAGAGTATGCTGAAGACCAGTGAGGTTTGGCCCTGCAGTTTGATTTGGGGGGACAGAAATCTCACAGAGGCTTCCCACTTAAATAAACCTTTTAAAAGATGTTGTTAATTTTGCAACAATCCAGTTCAACAGCAGAGAATTTACAGAAGAAAAATAATTTCATGCATTGTGTTTCATACAGGTTACTCTAGAGACTCATAAGAGAGCAGAGGCCTAAAGTGGGTAGGATTCAGAAAAATCCCCACATTACACTGTAAGATCCCATCACTGTCTGGATGAAAAGCTATGTGTCCAATCAGAAAGCTGCAGCTGCAGACGGTCTACAGCTATGCTTGACATGTGTTATTTTAATGTGCTTTATTCCTTTCTCTGCTACGAAGTTAGTGTCGTAGGTCAGAACTTCATTTCTTTGCTCATTGTTGTATGGCAGATCCTGGCTTGTGGTAGGACACACAGATAACACCCAAGTGACCTCAGAAGGGCTGAGGTTGAATGTATTTTGAACTGAATGGAAGGGATGAACAGAAGCTAGGAGAGATACATATTGTATAGCTTGTAAACTCTCTATGGGTGCTATATGCATTATAAGATAAAAGAAAACAGAAAAATTGAGATACTTCATGCAGCAAAACATAACAGGTTTTTATATATATATAAATATATAATACATATTTTTTCAGAAGTGAGAGTAGAAGATTTTGGATGAAATGCATGGTAAGAAAATGTATAAAAAGTGAGAAGCAGGTAGTGGTGCATGCTTTTGATCTCAGCACTTGGGAGGCAGAGGCCGGTGGATCTCTGAGAGTTTGATGGCAACTGGTCCATACACAGTTCCAGTATGTCCATGGTTCATATAGAGAGACCCTGTATCAAAAAACAGCAACAAAAGAAAAGAAAAAGAGAATACAGTGTGAACAAGCAGATAGCCTACTACTGTGCACTGAGCAGAAAAAAAAGAACATGCATTAAGGTATATTGTGGGATTTAGGAAGAGCAGAATAAGCAAGAGTTTAGAAGCTCTATAAGGGAGTGAAAATCAGACTAGCAGAAGACTTGTAATCAACAGGACAGAGGCTTAGAAGGTAAATCTTTGAAAGTTTCAGGTAATGACTTGAGCTTGGAGGCCTCCTATCTATATCAAAAGACTACAAGGATATAAAGATAATTGCCTATAATAAAAAGGAGTTCCTAGCTATGATAGTATCCTGGAAATATTTAAAGAATCTGTCCTTGTAATGCTGCCATAAAAGTCGACTTTAAAGACAAAAGTAAAACTGCATTTAGAACCAGTTGAGATGGCTTTGTGACAGAAATGTCCAGTAAGGGGATAGTGCTGCAGAATGGAACTTGCCTGGACAGGGAATAATGTTTGCATAGAGACAAAGTAAACACCTGCCCATTTTCAGGTTTACAATCCTCCAGATAATAAGCTCTTCATTATCCTCCCCAAGCTGGTTGCAAGTGTTAAACACTGTAATATGGGAGATTAGGAGTTTGTGCTACAAAGCTGTCTTGTGAGGTGAGGATAGACGGCCTATAATCGCAGTAAATATGAATTGAAACATAGATTTTAAAATCAGAAATGTAATCGGTGGGGGAACTACCAATAGTGATAGAATTAGGTGTTGTGGGTAGAGAAATTTTGCATAGTTTAATGTGTAAAATCTGCATCATGAGGCTTAGGCACTATCTAACGGTAAATCAAGAATTAGCATCACAAGCATATTTTTTTACAGGTATGAGGGGGTTAAAGACAGTGGTTGTCCCTAGGTAACAAGATTGGAAGGTAGGAGAAGGATGGGTTCGGGACGTCTTGTTGTTTTCTGTTATTCCAATCAGCTCATTTCATCCATATGACACATTTATCCAGGCACACATGTATGAAATGGACTTTTTGGAGGATTGAGACAGAATACTTTTCTATCATAACAATACCAAATGTATGTCTGGATATTGGACAGCTTTGTTCTCCAGGTTTGGTGAGCACCTGCTGCCCACGGTGCTGGTGCCCTCCTCCCCTCCTCTTCCATCTCACAGCGTCTCTGTACATGTGGCACTGTGTGTTGCTGGCAGAAAGCCCCTCACGAAGTCTAGTGGAACAGAGTTCCCAGTACTTCTGCAGGTAGGACTTGTGATTCTGGAGCTCTGGGGAGCAGGGAAAGGGTGGCTCTGATGAGAAGTGAGCAGCTGTTGGGGGCAGGGATGGGAGGAGCCAGGTTTGCTCTTTGAGCAGAGCAGTGTTTCTTAACCATGGCTGTGTTAGAACAGCATAGGGCTTCTGACACGCTTATGCTTCAGCCGGAGCTCTTCCCCACTGTGCCCCTCCACTGCCAATTCAGGCCCATCATTCAAATCGTACAATTACTGAACAGCTAGCCAATGAGGTGAAAAAACTGTCAAACCGGCCCCTATGCTTGAGGGGAGGAGTACCTCTAAGTCGTGACTAGACTGAGAGTCACTTTGTTAACAGGGGTGGCCTCCAATTCTCAGCACTCCCCTTCCTCTGTGTCCCCAGTCCTGGGATGACAGGACCAAGCCAGCACTCTCATCTCAACTTCCCTTTGTTCAAACATTTTCATTCTAATATTTGAAATGGAGTCAAAAATCTGAAAAAGAACATTACTCTTTCCTTTTCCCCCAAGACTTGCCTTTTTGTTGTTGTATTGTTTTGTTGCTTTTTGAGGCAGGGTTTTATGTATTTTAGGTTGGCCCTGAACTCACTAAACTTACTATATAGCTAAAGATGTTAAATTTCTGGTCCTTCTGCCTTCGCCTCCCCAGTGCTGGGATTATACACATATGCCACCACTCCTGATTGACACAGTGTTAGTGATCCAATCCAGAGCATCACGTAAAAGATGTGTGCACATAGAGGCACTCTACCAGCTGAGCTGTGTGCAGACATCATACATGCCAGATGTGTGCAAATACAAGCACTCTACCAGCTGAGCTGTGTGCAGACATCCTACATGCCAGATGTGTGCACATACAAGCACTCTACCATCTGAGCTGTGTGCAGACATCCTACATGCCAGATGTGCGCACATACAAGCACTCTACCAGCTGAGCTGTGTGCAGACATCATGCATGCCAGATGTGTGCACATACAAGCACTCTACCAGCTGAGCTGTGTGCAGACATCATGCATGCCAGATGTGTGCACATACAAGCACTCTACCAGCTGAGCTGTGTGCNTGCACATACAAGCACTCTACCAGCTGAGCTGTGTGCAGACATCATGCATGCCAGATGTGTGCACATACAAGCACTCTACCAGCTGAGCTGTGTGCCCAGCCTCTTTGCACATTTGTTCTAGCTTTTCATAGTTATGGAATAAGTAGAAAATGTGTAGCTTTTGTTTTGTTGACAAAGTTAATTCTGTTTAAAATCTCTCCTCCCAGTGTGCCTTTCCCCAATTTCCAATAACAAACATCAGCTGTTCTCCATAGTCTCTCATTCCTCCCACACCCACCTCAGTTCTCACCAAGCAAGCTCTTAGAACTCTGTGCGGCCTGCTTCCTAGGCCTGACACACTTTGTAGGTGGAGACTGCTTGCACGTTCCTGGCCACCCAGACCCGAATAATCACACAGAAACTATATTACTTACAATACTGCTTGGCCGATAGCTTAGGTGTATTCCTAGCTAGCTCTTACATCTTAAATTAACCGACTTCTATTAATCTGTGAATCACCACGAGGCTGTGGCCTACTGGTAGGGTTCTGGCTGGCGGCTGGTGTCTTTCTCCTCTGGCAGCTACATGGCCTCTCCCTGACTCTGCCTACTTTCTCTCCATACCCTTGTTCGGATTTCCCTGCTGGCTTTACTCTACTAAGCCGTTGGTTGAAACAGCTTCTTTAATAACCAATGGCGATGAAACATATTCATAACATACAGAGGGAAATCCCACTTCAATACTCACCCATTTTAGATATAACCTAAATCTCCTATCTTCTCACTGAGGCTGACCCACCCCATCACCCTGTTTAAAAAGAAATCCTTCCCTCTGTGTTAAAAATGGCACCCACAAATGTTGGGCATGGTAGTGCTCATCTGTAATCCCAGAACTCAGGAGGC
>JAQHUG010000131.1:3832994-3845363 GCA_028555095.1 Dicrostonyx torquatus
ATATGTGTGTAGTCACATTATATAATATTGTTTAGTCACATTATATGATATGTGTGTAGTCACATTATATGATATGTGTAGTCACATTATATGATATGTGTAGTCACATTATATAATATGTGTTTAGTCACGTTATATAATACATGTTTCGATACATTATATATGTGTTTAGTCACATGATATAATATGTGTTTAGTCACATTATATAATATGTGTTTAGTCACATTATATATATGTGTGTTTAGTCACATTATATAATATGTGTGTAGTCACATGATATGATATGTGTTTAGTTACATTATATAATATGTGTGTAGTCACATTATATAATACATGTTTAGTCACATTATATGATATGTGTTTAGTCACATGATATAATACGTGTTTAGTCACATTATATAATANATATGATATGTGTTTAGTCACATGATATAATACGTGTTTAGTCACATTATATAATACATGTTTAGTCACATTATATGATATGTGTTTAGTCACATTATATGATATGTGTTTAGTCACATTATATGATATGTGTTTAGTCACATTATATGATATGTGTGTAGTCACATTATATAATACGTGTTTAGTCACATATGATATGTGTTTAGTCACATTATATGATACATGTTTAGTCACATTATATGATACATGTTTACTCACATTATATGATACATGTTTAGTCACATTATATGATATGTGTTTAGTCACATTATATGATGTGTTTAGTCACATTATATGATACATGTTTAGTCACATTATATAATATGTGTTTAGTCACATTATATGATATGTGTTTAGTCACATTATATAATATGTGTAGTCACATTATATATGTGTTTACTCACATTATATGATATGTGTGTAGTCATATTATATGATATGTGTTTAGTCACATGATATAGCATGTGTTTAGAATGTACTAACATTACATGGTTACATAAAATCTTTGTGCAGCTCCACATCTCCCCAGCAAGTGTTCTGTCCCCAGTGGTCCTGGGATAGCCGTCCGAAGATCTGTCCTATGACCTCCTTTTGTCTGTTAAGTCTCTACAAAAGTTTAGTCATTTTACCACTGTGAACTTTAGTTACATAATATATAAAAGACCATGGTTAACATAAACAAATTCTAATTTAACTTGCTTTTCTATCACATAGTATTTTCTTATCAGTTGCGAGCTTAAAAAAAAACTGTTAATATTGAATTTTCCTTTTATTGATTGCTTTTGGTTTTGATACAGGATCTCACTGTGTCGCTGAGGTTGAACACAAACCCAGCATCCTGCATTGTAGAGCAAGGTGTAATTGGAAAGGGATCCCTGTCCTACCTTTCAGTGTATAAGCTTCAGAATTCAAATATATGCCACCAAATAGGGTCACTTAAGAGGACGCTGGTGCTATTTTTCCCCTTCCAAGTGTATTTTTGTATTCTGCTCTTACTGTTTGGGTTTAAAAGGCCAAGCTCCCCAGTCCTTGACAGGATTTCACAGCTCAGCAGTGCTTTGTATCTGTAAAGATCTTTGATCTCAGCTCCATACGGAACACCTAACAAGGACACTGGTTTTGAACATCCGCTGCTTTGGAGAAAGGGTGGGAGCGGGGAGGGGGTGTTTTATGGTGATTAAACTCAGGGTTCCTGCCTGCTAGGCAGGCACTTTACACCGGAGCTATATCTCAACCTTTCTAACAGCTCTTAGTTGGACCTGCATGTAATCTTACAACTCTAGAACCCAAAGCTTTCCTTGGCTACAGAGAGAGTGTGTGGGTAGGCATGCTAGCCTTGTCCTGAGAGAAACCAAAGAATGTGTGTGTGCGTACACTTGTGTGTAAATGTGTGTATGTATGTGTGCACGTGTGTGCACTGTATGTACATGCATGTATACTTGAGCCTGTGTGTTTTTGTGTGAGTGTGGCCATGTGGATATGTGTTCACATATTTGTACACGTGTTTGGAGGCCAGAGGTTGTCAAGTGTCTTCTGTCACCCCTCTTGTCATGTTTTGAGACAGAGTCTCTTCCTGAACCTGCAGCTAACCTGTTGACGAAGGCTAGCTGTCCAGTGAGGTGAGATCCAGCATCTCACTTCTGTAGTTCAGGGGTTACACATATGGACCACCATGCCCAGCACAGATGTGGGTGCTGGTCTTCACGCTTATCCAGCAGACACTATATTGACTAAGTTGTCTCTTGAGGCCCCCAAAACTGTTTAGCTTTCCGTTTTTACATAAGGTCTAACTAAGCTTCTCTGACCTGCCTTAAGCTTGCTGTCTTACGGCATCAGCCTCCCAAGCAGCTGTGATTTTTGGCTTGTACCTCTAGGCCCGGTTTCTTTACTACTGCTTCCTAGTTACAAAAACAAACAAAAACTGCACCAAAGCAGTATACTGTCAAATACCAGGGAACAAATTAATGGCCACCACTATTTATTTATTTTAGTATGTTTCATAGTAAAGTAGTTAACACTTTAAGGCATTTAGTTCCCATTATTATATAATTTATGCTTAACATGTTTCGCTCTAAGGTAGAAATCATCAATATATTAACTGCCTTAAAGTCTAACTTGAAATATTAAACTTTTATAATAAGATCACTTTGTTTGTGTAATGGAGATGTTTAATATTACTCGAATAAATACATCCTCATCTTGGTTCTCTGTCTAATAACAGATCTTTGTAAGTCCAATAAACAAAATCTTCAATCATAAGTAGTTATTTTGCTTTGGGTTATGTACTGGTCACAGCATCATTAGATTAACTGCATGGTTTAGCAAAGGTATTCCTTTACAGGACTATCAAGGCACCGACCTTAATGTCAGTTTACGTAACAGAAAAAAATCAATAAAAGCTGCCAAGTGCGCAACGAGTGTGTAGTTTGGAGTGAACTGAAACAAGCGACAACTAACGTGGAAAATGCATCCACCGTCTACATGTATTTTCAGTGAGGAAAAACTAATCTAGAGTTCCTCTGTACTGTTAATTTCCAGACCACAATATCACAAACCACCAATGCTTTCGATAAACTCATGAAAGAAAAGCGATTTGAGCTTTCCGTCTGTTTTCACTTTTTATGATTTTTCTTTTGAGTATGTATTTTATTTACAAGATAGTTCTGCTTGACTTTCCTACAGATCTTCCTGCTCTTATTAACAATTCTTTCTTCATCTTTCACTGCAATTATATTCCTTCGTGACTTCAGGGTGTCTTCATGAGAAGACTGTGTCCCTTCTCTAGTCCTTGCTGTACAAATTCTATTTCTTGTCTCTGCTGATGCTTCCTTGGAGTGACTCCTTTCTTCAAATTGTAAATCCATCTCCAACGAAGCGTGGTTGGCTGGTGTGTGCTTAAGACATAGAATCTTGACCACAGGCAGTTTGACATTTGCTTAGATTGAGTGGATTTTGTTATATCCTGACCGGTTACCATGCAGACATCTGCTTAGGATCATCTGAGCCAAGCACACAGAATGAAATTGTACTCCACAGCTAACCATAGGCTGAAGTGAAGGCTTGCTGTGACTTTGTTCCATTTCAGAGTCTCAACTAAGAATAAACTGTGTTGCTGATTCATAAATGTGGTCAAGGACAGAGATTTTCCCATATCTCATATCCGTATCCCATATTCCATATCACAGACTAGTCATCCCCTCTAAACTCCTGTGTCTATGCAACCAACTTAGTCACACTTTGCCAGGATGCTCTTAGTGCTTGCTTGTAGGTGTCCCAACATCACATTCATGAGCACGATATCAGATTTCAAACTCTCTGTTGAGCTAGCAAGAGCTGACAGCTAATCATTAAGTCAGTGCTTTGGAAATTGAATTTTATATTAGTATTAATTACTCTGAATAAGCTGGTAGGAAAAAGACTTAGCCCTGGTAAACCATCATGCGTATGGTCACTGTAGTGTTACAAATTTTTGCTTTGTTTTGATTTTTGCCACAATGATACACTATGTAGACCTGCCTGACCTTGAACTCAATGCGTAGATCAGCAAGCTTGCCCAGAACTCAGATATCTGTCTCTGTCCTCTCAATGCTGAGGTTACCATCACGGTTTTTATCTTGTTCACCCACACCAATCTCTGCCTCCCATTTTCTACTCAACCTTTATTCCTGACATCTAGAAAATTTCCTAGCCATTTTTAGCTTAACAGTCTATCAGATTTTCCACTGTGATTTAGATTGATTTATGTATTTGTATCACAGGGTGGGTATTTCTAGTATCAGCTTATATTTGATGTATTAACCTAAACATGTGTAGGTTCCTTTAATGCATAAAAGTTGTTATAAACCTTTACTATTCTGTTGATTATTGTGAATTGTAATTAGATCTACTAATGACTGTTTTTGAAAAAGCAAACATTTAGCTTTTTTTATTAACTTTAAGTTACTGTACAAAGGAATGGGTTTCTTTGTGGACATTATATTTACTTGTATCAGATTCAAAGACAAGTAAGTAAGTAGGGTTTTTTCCCCACTTTTTCACCTTGAGAAAAATTGACATATCTGATCTATGTTATGTAGTTTCTGAGTGTTCATCATTACTAAAGTATAATACAATTCTTTGCATTTCCTACTGAAATACACAATACTTAGTACATCATTATTATTGTTGTTGTTATTTGGCATGTAATTATACCCAGTAAAACTACTTTGGCAGAATTTTCATGTAATTTTTATTACTTAAAGTCAGGATTCCATGAGCTAGAGACAAGCAAAAATGCTGAGCTAGTTCCCAATAGACCGAAGGCCAGGAAGACTACTGGGAAATGACATGGCTCAAAGTAGGCACTTTTAAAAATTGGAATCAAGTCCAACTGAGCCCTAGAGTTTTGTCTTGCAACAGAATGCTAGAGCCAGAGTTGGGATACTAAGTGGGCAGGATGAGCGAATCAGAGAACATGTTCATATGTGCTGAGTTTAGACACTTGGCACAGCCACCAGCTGAATGGGTCCAAGTGGCTTATAAGCTTGTAGAGAAGAAGTTATCTTCCTGGGACCAATGTGTCTGCTAGCTCATATTCCTTCCTCCCTGTTTGCTGTTGATACCTTTGTCCGCATACCTTTCCTTCCAACAGGTCCTTCAATTACCTCCTATTGCAGCCTCACGCCCAGAGAACACTGAGGACCACCACGGGAAGGTTTGGAGAAAAAAACATCCAGTTGGCAACTAGCCACCACTGTGGTAACTTAGGTGCCTGGGAATTGTCAGTGATCCAGCTTCTTCCTGCTTACATTTCTATGAGGATAGCAACCAGGTTCTCACTTTGAAAGTAAAGGATGGCCTGTAAACTCTATAATTAGTTTAGGTGTTAAATTTCTTAGCTGCTTATGAAAATATTCTTTACAGTCAAAATTCTATTTTTTTTACATTACTCAAATATTTTTAAAAAGATTTTATTTATTGTGTATACGATGGTCTACCTATACGCCAGAAGAGGACACCAGATGTCATTGTAGATCATTGTGAGCTGCCACGTGGGTGCTGGGAATTGAACTCAGGATCTCTGAAAGAGCAGCCAGTGCTCTTGACCTCTAAGCCATCTCTCCAGTACTACTCAGACATCTTTTTTATCACCATGGGACGATCATCCCTCCTTAGGGAAACCTCTCTAGAAACATGCTCACAGGAACGCTCGCTGACTTGGTAGTGATGGTGGACAGGCAATCCTATCTCTTGCACATCTGTCCCCTGTTGTTGTATTTTTACTGATTACTTTGGGGGGGGGCACCCAGCTCCCACATAAACATGCTCACAGGAACGCTCGCTGACTTGGTAGTGATGGTGGACAGACAATCCTATCTCTTGCACATCTGTCCCCTGTTGTATTTTTACTGATTACTTTGTGGGGGGGCACCCAGGTCCCACAGAAATGCACAGAGGCTTCATCTTTCTTATGAATGCCCGGCCTTAGCTTAGCTTGTTTCTAGACAGCTTTTCTTAATTCAAATTATTCCATACCTTTTGCCTCTGGGCTTAAACTATTTTCTGTTTCTCTTTCTTCTTGGTCTGTGGCTTGTCTTGTAGCTGAGTGGCTGGTCCCTGATGTCCTCTCTCCTTCTTTTCTTGCTCCACAATCTTCTCCCAGATTTCTCCTTCCATTTATTCTGTCTGCCAGCCCCGCTTATCCCTTCTCCTGTCTCACAATTGGCCACTCAGCTCTTTATTAGACCCATCAGGTGTTTTAGACAGACAAAATAACAAAATAACACAGCTCCACAAATACAACATAAAAGAATGCAACCCACCCTTGCATCATTAAACAAATGTTCCAAGGCGTAAACAGATGGGACATCTTCAGCTAATAGTCCACAACCGTCCCCCAAACACACCATTTAAAGACATAACCCTTCAATTAACACGGTCTTTAGAACACTGAAAGAGAATCATGATTCATCCACATGTATGTTTGTGCACCATGTGCATGCCTGGTGCCCGCTGAATCCAGAAGAGGGCACTGCATCCTCTGGAACTAGACTTACAGATTGTTGTGAGATGCCAGGTGGGTGCTGAGAATCAAACTTGGGTTCTCTGGAAGAGCAGTCGGTTCCAACCACTGAACCATCTCTCCAACCTTTACCAGTTTTCTTCTGAGTTGTAAGAGCTCTTTTAAACTGCAATATAAATTCTTTATCAGAAAGAGAGACTCCCTACATAAATGTTCATTCAATAATTCCACTCATAATTCATAATCAATAATTCCAATAATAATTCAGTATTCTCTGGTGCAATGAAGACAGTGTCATATTCTGTGAGGCCGTGAGACCAGTGCTTAAAGGTGAGGTGTGATGGGCATACGGTGGGATACAGCCATTTAAATGGGTTTTCTACTTCTTTTTATGGTAAACATATGTATCCATGTAATTATATGACCACATATGTACATATATGCTTGCTTTTGGACAGAAAAGCATGTTATGTTCTTACACTTGCACGAATCCTATGCCACATAGGTTGCTGCCTAAATACGGGGATTCATGGTAAGTGCATGGCTTCCTTCCCAGAACACTGAGTTCTTTACCTGTAATCAGTGATTGGGAAATGAACCGAGAACTTGGAAAGAAGATGCCATGTTTTCTGTAGGGGATATGTTAAGAAAACACAGAATGACAATGTAGATACAGAAACATGAACTGAAGAAATTAAATATTTAACAACTATCTTATTTATTCCTTTGAATAAAGCTTTATCATAACTGTGATAAGACAGGTTAGGTCAGAAGTAAATGAAAATTTTGGAGAACTGCATGTGAGGAAATGAGGATTTAGAAGATTCCAAACCTTCCCAAACCTCAGCAGGTGGAGCAGCAAGAGGGGCTATGCGACCTCAGGAGTTAGCATCTACCGGAAGGACGTTATGTCGGTGGGAGAATACCCTTCCTGCCCTGCCCCTCCACTCACTGTCTTCTCCCCTTCTCTCTTTTCTGGCTGAAGATGTGACACCCTGCTCTGACATGTGTTCTCCTCCTATGTGCTGCTGTCCTAGTTAGGGTTTCTATTGTCTGAGAGACACCATGGCCTCCACAACTCTTACAAAGGAAAACAGGTCATTGATGTGGTGGCTTACAGTTCAGAGGTTCAGTCTCTCATCATCATGGCAGGAAGCAAGGTGGCTTCAGTCAGGCCTGGTGCGGGCTATGTCTTGATCAGAAGGCAACAGGCAGTAGAGGCACTGAGGAAAGCTTAAACAAAATAGACCTCAAAGCCCGCCCCCACAGTGACGCACTTCCTCTGACAAGTCCACACCCTGTGAGCTTATGGGGTCAATTACATTCAAAACACCCCAACTGCTTCTCCCAAAGCCCAGACCAGTGGTGCTGTCTGACAATAGACAAACACGAGTGAAAACAGACTTCACAAACTCAGACCTGTGTGTGCTGTGGTGTTGTAAATGGGGGTGGATGTGTCCTGCCGCTGAGAAGTGGGGCCGTTTGTTCCTAGCGCCTGGCTCCCAGCCGCGGCCGTTTGCTTATGCCCGAAATGATTACACACAGACTGTATTCATTTAAATACTGCCTTGCCCATTATCTCTAGCCTTTTCTTGGCTAGCTCTCATATCTAAACTAACCCATTATAAAAGTCTGTATGTCACCACGAGGTGGTGACTTACCGGACAATTCTAAGGTACGTCCATCTTGGGCGGAGGATCATGGCGGCTCTCTCACTTCCTTCTCTCTCACCTCCTTCTGTTCTGTCTACTCCACCCACCTAAGGGCTGTGTCCTATCTTATAGGCCAAGGCAGCTTCTTTATTGACCAATGAAAGCAACAGAGATAAAGATGGACCCTCCTACACTGAGCAAAGGACTGCACCAGCTGAGCTCCACCACCAGCTCTAACTTATGGTTTTATTTGTTCTTACAATTTAACATTTTTTCCTCAGGATGAGATTACCTAAGTTTTAAATATTTTGGTGAGCACAGTATTCATATACTTTTTTTTCTTTCTTTCTTTTTTGTTTTTTTGTTTTCTGTTGGGGACCCTTCCCCATTCTCCTCGGTTATGGATGACCCTGGATAGGGCTGCAGAAATCAGGACATGGGGGATGCAGAGTAGGAGATACAACTGCATACTTTATTGCAAAGCCAGTGCTCTTTTTATAATACTCAAATCATGATTCAAACTAGGTTCCCATAATACATGAAAATAGTTTCATAGAATGGTCACTTGGTTGCAAATAATTTCAAGAGCTTCATGCCCTAGTGAATCTAAACAAAAAGCTCGGTGTTATGGGAAAAACTCTTGCTGTAATACAATATGTAAAAACACCTCATCAGAAGACAAACCGCAACATAGTCAGAGCCTTTGAACTACAGTGCACATCTGTGTTCTCAAGGACTGACCATTGGCAAGGCACTCTACTGATGGGAGAGGTTTGCCTCCTCCTGACTTGGTTTGCCAAGCCTAGCACAAGAATGCTGCCTCAAGTCTCCCTGCACAGAGTTTCTATGCAGCTCAAAACTGGCCCTCTACAGTTTTCTTTGTTTTCTGTTTTGTTTTGCTTTTTGGTTTCTTGAGAGAGGGTTTGTTTCTCTGTGTATCCTTGACTTTCCTGGAACTTGCTCTGCATACCAGGCTGGCTTCAAACTCAGAGATTCACCAGCCTCTGCCTCCCAAATGCTGGGATTAAAGGCGTGTGCCACCACCACCCAGCTTCATAGGCTTGTTTCTGTAGCTTTAAAATACAGTTTTGTATACTTATTTTGTGTGCATGTATATTGGCATAGATGAGCCTCTGCTCATGTTTAAAGCTAAGAGGACAATCTGGCAGAACTGGTTCCCTCTTCTACATATAGGTCTCAGGGATCAAACTCAAGTTGTCAGGCTTGGTGACAAATGTCTTTGCCTGCTGAGTCATTTTGATGGCCCTTTCTTTTGACATTGAATCTTTCAGGTTACATAGTTCAATCTGGCCTTGAATTCAAGATCCCCTGCCTCAGCCTCTTGGATGTTAAGATATTCAGGTGTGCACAAACATGGTCAATATGATCTTTATTTTGATGTGCCATATGGCTCTGGCTATTGTCAACTGTTAAACGTGAATTTAGACTATTGAGACTTTTAAAAATTTTTTTTTCTCTCTCTCTTTCTCCTCCCTCTCCCTCCCTCCCACAGAGGCCAGAAGCATCACATCACCCCGGAGCTAGAGTTAAAGGTGGTGGGAACTGAACTTTGATTCTCTGAAACCGTCTCTCTAGTCTTACATGAGTTTTTAGGATTGTATACATAGAATGTGTTGATCTTTTTCTAAAAGACTTTAATAATAAATATCCCCGTGTATATGTAAGGGATAAGGCTATAGGACTTGGGGAGATATTATGAGAGATGAAGTCATGGAGAGAGTGCAAAGCGAGCAAAAGGATTACAGCATCCTCTGTGGAGTTAGTTTAGTTATTTCACCAAGCAGTGTTGTTTCCAGATATAAATGTATCTAATAATAAGTGAAAGCTCTTAGCATTTGGTTCTATTTTGGAGAAAACAAGTATAATTCCCAAGGAGGGGGAGGTTGCCATGTGTTAGCTGAGTTCTATTTAAAAGCTCTGTCCTTTTCAAGTTCAAGTTACACTTGTAACTTTTCTTGCCGTGGTGCTCAGGACATGAATGTTGCCCCCAGTTGCTTTGTAGCATATTCTGTTGACAGAGAGCAGACCCTCAACTGCAAAGTAAGTGATGCAACAAGGAAATTAAAAATATAAAATGTCTGGAAAAATCAGATGTCCACATACAAAAGAGTGAAATGAGACACCCATATCTCAACAGTCGCAAGTTAAATGTAAAACATAAAATTATAAAAATTACTAAAATATATAAAAGAAATGTGTTACAACATTAGAATAGTCACGCACAGAAAACAAAACAAAAAAAGGCCAGTTAAATTTTTTTTTAAACAAAATGAAAAATCTTTACAGCAAAAAAGAAACAACAGTGAGGACATAAACTTATATTACTCCTGATCCAGTGGATGGGCCACACTCATGCACAGGCAGCATTGACTGACTCAATCACACACACACACACACACACTACACACACAGTCACACACATACACACATGCACACACACACACAAAGTTAGAAGGGAGATGAAGTGAGGTAACTAACAAGAGTTGGAGGGAGGACTGGAGAGTGAGTATAGTTAAAAGACATTTTGTGCAAGGAATTCTTTCTCAAGGAATAAATTTTAAAAATAACATTTACTTTAATTTCCTTTATGTTGCTGTGATAGAACATGCAACCCAAACACAATTTAGGGGATAGTGGGTTTATTTGGCTTACAATTCCAGGTCAAAGTTCACCACAGAGCAATCCAGAGCTAAAGGAAAAAACCAAGAGCCTAGGATCATGGAAGAACACGGCTGCTTTTCGGTTTGCCTGCTCACAGGCTCCTGCATAGATGGTGTTCTCATACAACCTGCAATCACCTGTCCTCACTGGGCAGGGCCCTCCTAGGTCTGTCAATGATCAATACCATCCCAACAGACATGTCCACAGGCCAATCTGAGCTAGGCAGTTCCTCCTCCTAGAATGATCCTAGGCTGTTAAGCTGAGAAACTAACTAAGATAATATTTTTAAATAAAGATCCAAAATAAACTTAAAATCAAAATAATAAAAGAAAAGCTTAAAAAGACAATCGGCAAAAAAAATGGGAGAGAGTAACTGTGAACTATACATTTTAGGAAAGATTAATATCTACAGAATTTTGTGCAATGCTCAAAGAATTCACTGGCAAAACCAAATTGCCTATTTTACAAGTAGGCAATAGCATCAAGAAGACATTTCCCAGTGAAAGGCTCACAAACACCCAGTAGGTCTATGCAAAAACGTTCAGTATCACAAATCACCATGGAAATGTCACTCAAAACTGTGAGCTTACATCAAAAGTCTTATTACCCAGACAGAAGATAACAAGACAGACAATAATAAGGAAAACGGAATCCTTTTATCTTGTAGAAATGTAAATTACCCATTTAAATAAGGGCAGTATTTGGTGCAACACTTCGTCCCCGGACACATATCCAAAGTAAGGCAGCGAGCCTGCCAAAGGACGCCTGCATCCCCCAGGTGCTGTTGGGAAGACGCGAAAGGGGCCGCATCTGTCAGGGTCTAGCTTTCTCGCTATTGCCGAGACAAACATAACCTAAAAGCGACGCGGGGGAGGCTTAATTGAGGCTCAAGGTTGCAGTTTATCACTGAGGCAAAGCCAGGACTTTGAGCTGGCTTCTTCATAGGGTTTCTTCACCAGCCCCAGGCCACTGCCAGCAAATGCTGCAACCCACAGCGAACTGGGCCCTCCTACATTAAACACCAAGACAGTCCGCCACAGGTATATCCACACTATCTCAACTGAGAATCTTTTCTCAGATAACTTTAAACTCTGTCAAGTTGGCAACTAAGCTGTCTAGAACAATAGTCTGATGAATGGATAATAAAAATATGGTCCATATTCTTAACGGAATTTTATTCACTCATAAAAATACAATGTAGCTGACTGACTATAATGCTATAAGATCTGTAGAGTGACAAAATTCTGTATTTTCTTTCAACATTATTCATATCTTATCTCCATAAAATAAAACTGCTTTTAAAAAGTTAGTATTTTCAAAAGCCAAATCATCTAGCAACACCCACCTTTCATCCCAACAGTTGGGAAAACGAAACCAGAAGATCACTATGAGTTCCAGAACTCTACTTTTTGGGTTCTAAACCAGCAAGGGCTGCATATTAAGACCTTTCTAAAAAGAATTAAAAGAGTAAATGTGCATCCAGCTAAAATACCTTCCATCCCTGAGACTCACGTGTTAGGAAGAGAGAACCAACTCCTGAACGTTGTCTTCCGGCCTGCACATGTGTGTGTGCATGTACACACACACACA
>JAQHUG010000131.1:3877975-3892151 GCA_028555095.1 Dicrostonyx torquatus
TCTCATAGATGCTTTTATTTTGAATTTTTAAAACTATTTTTAGATTCATTTATTACATTTTATGTATTTGAGTGTTTTGCCTGCATGTATATATGTGCACGTTGTACAAGCCTGTGGGTGGTTGTGAGCCAGCAAATGGGAGCTGGGAACTGAGCTCAGGTCTTCCTCAGAAATAGCAAATGTCCTTAACCTAACCTCTGGGCTCTCTCACCAGGCCCTCACTGATGCTCTTAAAGACAGACTTTGTGTGAATTGTAATTGTTTCGTTACCAGTCGGTAAATCTTGAGAATCTACGCTTAGTTAGCAGTGCTGGGCAGTGGGGACGCGTTGCTCCTGAAGAAGTTTACAATTAACAGGAAAGACAATTAAGTACAAAATTTGTGTATTTATGTTGCAAATCCCTATAGCTTATTTTTCTGTCCACAGTCACTGGGAGGGTAGAATTGCTGCTATCATGTAATTCCAAGAAATAATTTATTGGCTGGCTTGTCACATCATGTATGTCCTGCAACTGGCCTTGCCGGGTCTACCAGCCTAATGACTACTCAGAAAGGGAAGAGAAGTCACTGAGGCATGACTTGGGCTTCAAGGGTCTGTGCTGACTCAGACTGATCACTACTTCCCCTTTGTGAAATACTGTGTTTCTTATTTTAAATGTTTGATCCCACCCCACCCTTCCGCCCCTAAGCTAACCCAGGCTCCAAGTGTAAATGATCTTAGAAGTCTCTGTTAATGTTCGGTACTCATCTTTATTCTAGTTGTGTGGGTTCAGGACTTCCAGTCGCCTAGAATCTCTACCGGTACTAAATCGACTTGTCTTAGCGCTTTGATTGGTGACTTCTGTTGTACTCACTTTAGTTCTACTTACTGGTGCTTTTCACTTCACCTTCACAGCTGGTGAGTGCTGAAACTTTCCATTGGAGATCTCTTGATTAAAAAAAAAATCATTTTAGATCTAATAAACAATGCAATTAAAAGGAATGCTTTCCAACTCAATTTTTTTCTCCTATTAAATATTGTACCCACTATCACTAACAACAGGGAATTCATTTTATCTACTGTCTCTGACCCTGAAAGTTCTTCGGACCTCCAGGGCCGTGGGAAGCTTGGCACTCCTTGTATTTTTCATTAAGTTCTGTTCAAGGGTCTCTGCTCATTCTTGACTTTACCCCTCTCCTGGTTTTTGTGCATTTCTTTTCAAAGTTAAAGGTTTTAACATTACTTTCTGAGAAATGTTAATAGCTCAGTCACATAGAGGGAGGAACCGCATGCCAGAGAGTGAGCAATGACGATAGACATATAATGTGACAGCAAATTCCAAGTAACTTGTTGGTGAGACATCTCACTATCATAGTTCCTGCTGCTGAGGTCACTCTCCTTTGAGAGGCCACACCCCAGTCTAGACTCACAATTTTCCCTGCACCTATCACATTCATAGTGTTTCACTGATGGCAAAGTCCCTTCAGATAAGGGACTTCTCATCGGCATAACAGTTTTTTAAAGAAAGAGGGAGTTGGCAGACCTGGAAAAAAGATGACGCCTTCAGGCACAGAGAAAGGAGATGGGAGAGGAAGGCTGAGGAGATGGTTGGGTGAGAATTTGCAGCAAGTACACTTTTATTATGCCACTTACAAGAAATGTTCAAGATAGATAAGTCCACAGGTAGTTGCCAGGAACCAGAGGGAGGGAGAGAGGCTACTCGCTTTCTCTCAGGCTGCTGGAGGTGATTGTCACCCAGCACTGTGAATACTCTGACAGTGACTTGATTGTTACACAAACTTGGTTGTTGACTTTAAAATGCTTACTTACTGTGTCATGTGGATTTCACCTTAACAAAGAAAAAAGGGCTCAGTGGTCAAGAGTGCTTCTACAGCGGGCTATAGTGTAGTTTCTGGTGCCTACATTGGGTGGCTCACAAGCACCTGTAAACTCCAGCCCCAGAAAACCTCACATCTTCTTGTCTCCATGGGCATTCTGGCGCACAACTCCCTCCCCCCTTACACACATGCATGTACACACATGCACACGCACATAGAAGAAAACAAATCTTTAAAAAGAGAAAATAGTATCAGAACATTGTCTTGTGCTTTTCTAGAATGTCTACATCTACTTTCAGTTAGATTAGCTTCACAGGCAGCTTGAGACGTGTTCAGGATGAAAACCACTTCCAAAATCACATGGCATTAAGACAGAATGCATATAAATCCCCAAATCCTTGGTCCTTGCCTGCTGTTGATAGAGGTCTAGATCCTATATGTAGCTAATTTGTGTGGAAACAGCATCAAGAAGGCTTCTCTGTAAGCAAGAGTAAATATATATACTATAAATAGTTTACAACTTTGATTTTGGTGCATTTCTGTGTGGTCAAAGCTAATGGCTTCATTACCATGAAAACTGTGAATGAGATTGTTTTTTGTGCTCATATCTTGTGATTATTTGTACTTTTAACTTTTAAGAACTGTGCTTTAAAATTTCTTTAATAATAGCTAAATGGTGGTGATACATACTTTCAATCCCAGCACTCTGGAGGCAGAGATAGGCAGATCCCTGAGTTCAAAGCCAGCCTGGTCTACAGATAGAGTTCCAGGACAGCTAGGGCTGTACAGAGAAACCCTGTCTCAAAAAACAAACAAAAAAATTGGTAATAAATGGACACTACCATTTAAAAATGGTAAAAATGGCATTTTTAATGTTTCCCATGGTTCTGTACTTAACCCTTTTTATTTACAATCTCATAAAGTGAAACGTAATCCTCACTCTCAAGTTTTGTTGAAAATAGCCAGGTGTATTCGTTATTTTTCTCAACTCTATATCAAATATCCCCATTAGAAGGGGCCTTAAGAGACGAATGGTTCTTCGCAATGAATGCCCGCTGTAAAAATGTATGGATAAAGCGGCTTACTGCGTGACTCACCGTGTCACCCTGCCACTCCCATGATGAGAGCTCCCCCTTCTTCCTTTTTTGTCCTCTTAAATTTTGCTTTGTTTGCAGGGTAGGGGATGGCTGGGATTGGGAGACATGATGTGAAATACACAAAGAATAAGCCAAAAGAAATATTTTTGAAAAAAACCTGGTAGAAACAGCTTAAGAGGAAAGTTTATTTTAACTTACGACATCAGAGAGACTTTTTACTCTCTTGACCCGAAGACCTCAGCTCTCATCTTAAAGGGAATGAGAGAGAGAGAGTTTATTCATTAGTTATTATGAGCGACCACGGCCCAGGAACAGAGATTTAGGTTACCCCAAATTCCGTGTTCCAATGTGGGAGCAGTTTCATGGGACTCTGTAGTTTTACAAAACAAAGGAAATCATAAATCAAAGCAACTTTAAAATACATTAGCGGGTACAGCAGAGAGATGGGGGGAGCTTTTTTCTAAGCCCAAGATGCTCTCTGGTGACATTCTTGGCCCTTGGATTGGTGGAAGCCAGTATTCTGCTAAGTTAACAATTTCTAAGAGGCTTTTAGTTATTCTCATGTGGTATTAGTTCATGTGCAGGGTGGGGCAATGAATGGCTGCTTCAGAACACTAAAACTGGCCCAAGGTAAAGTAATTAGTCTCTGAGCCTACAAAATTCTAATCTCTCCACAGTGGTGAAATTCCAGTGGGTCCGTCAGTCTCTGTAGACTCAGGAACTCCTTCCAGGAGTTTTGTTCATGGACAGACACAGCTTCTTTCCAGGAACTTTTGTTCACAATTCCATGGTGTCAGGGACGTTAACGGCAGGGAGAAAATGTAGTCGAGATTCTTTCTGCCTTTGGCATAGACCAAGAGGTAGAGAGCAGACCACAGGTCAAAGAGGGTCTGATCCTCAAAGGCTTATTCCTAGTAGCCTACTCTAAGCCAGGCTTGCTTTATATGCTCTGTGTGCTGGGCACCAAGTGTTTCAACACTGGAACCTCGGAAGAACATCTCATGTCTAAACCATAACACATGCATGGCTTTCTTTCAGCTTCCGAGTTTCTACTTTCTTCCCTCAGCTACCAGCTTACTTCAGGCCGTGTCTACTCCCAGGCATTTCAGTTAGCTGCCTGTGGTCTTGGAGAAACGGATTCCAGGACAAGCATTTCCTCCATCAGTGATATTTCTCAACATTGTCGTCTCTTCTCTTGGGTTTCACATCTCAGAGGAGATTTTTCTATACCTTTCTGAGTCAGACAACCAAGTTGATGTCTTTATATGAGGTCCCGAACAGGCATGTTTTATTTCCTTCTAAAAGATATATTTGAATTTATGAATTATGGTTAAATAGTCTTTAATCCAGCATTTTTTAACTTGTGATTAATGATCCCGTGGGCATCCAATGGCCCTTTTACAGGGGCCACATATCCAATATTCTGCATGTCAGGTATTTTCATTACAATTTATAACTGTAGCAGAATTACAGTTATAAAGTAGCAACAAACATAGTTTTATGGTTGGGGAGGGCACCATAACGTGAGCAACTGTACTTAAGGACCACAGCACTAAGAAGGTTGGGGGTCACTGCAGTTAAATGTCTAAGGACAAAAGTCTGAACAGCAAGAAAGGCCTGCCATGGATACTGTGAGAACCCAATTCCAGTGTTTGTTTCTGCGAACCATAATGCTGTAGATATGGAGACTGGTTGAAGAACAACCTCACGACAAGTCCTTAAGCTACTTAGAAACGTAACAAGCATGACAAAGCTTGTGTCATTTCATTCTATCGAGACGCTGAAGTTCCTCATCTTAAGGGATCTGCTGAATGATTCACCATGCTTGTTTATAGTTTCCAAAGAAAGATGTTGGAGATTTTCATAGACATCGTGTTGTCTCTCAATCCTTTACTTCCTATTCTTTTTCTCTCTGATCATATATATATGCGAGTTCTCAGCTCTCAGGGAGAGACCACATCTCAAGGAACAAAGTGATGCCATCTGGGACACTCAGAATGGGCCTTGACTTCTACATACTTGCTTACGTGTGCATATGCATTCTCTGCGTAACACACACACACACACACACACACACACACACACTAAAACAGGTCTGAATCGAATGTAACGTCATGTCTATCCTAATGCTTGGTAGATGGAAACAGGAGGATTAGTTGTTTCAGGACAGCCTGCACTACAGAGAAACCTTGTCTCAAGAATCAAGACTAGGCACGGCCACGGAGGTGGTTCAGCAGGTAAAAGTGCTTGAAGGCCAGCACAAGAGACCTGAGGTAGATGGCAGGGGAGACAACTGACTCTGAAAAGCTGTCCTGTGACCTCCACACATGTTGTGGGACGCGCACAGCCAACCTACCGCCTAAACACAAATGGGGAGGGAAGCAGAACCAAATCAACAAACACGATGCACAAAGACTAGACCGGAACAGCAACCAAAAATTAACAAAACCAAAGCGAGGAGACAAACACAAAACTAAAATCAGCACCACCAGCAAAAGGCCTTAAGAGTCAAATAAGTTTTCGAGAGCATTGCCATGGTATTAGTATCTGGAAGAAGTCATTCAAGACAGCAGTAACCAGATGTGCAAGGAACTATGAGTTAGCAATAAATATAACGATGATGCAACATAGTACACAACATTTCTGGTAAAATGTCAGTTTTACCAGAAGTGCTTGACTTATAAATACGTCCTTGAGACCAGGAGTGAGACAGCCTTGGCTTGAAGTGAGTATAATATGCCACTTGTACCTGTAGGTCCTTGTGTCTTCACTCTTTACCTGGTCTAGAATCCCTCTTTCCATTGCCTTTGGAATGCAGAATAGTTACGGTGTTAGACTTTCAGCCACGTGATTGATAGGCCCCTCTGAATTAATTAAAACTTTGGATCTCCACCCATGACCTGGGGTAGAGCTTTGATTCTGTTCTTTTGAACAGGATAAAGTAGTTTTGTCTCTAATGGGGTCTCAGAAAAGCCCAGACTCCTTGGCCTTTTCATATGGTAATTTAAGGAGTGGCAAAGCTGGTGTTTACCTTTCTAGGGTCCTCTGGGAAACCTGAGGTGGAGTACATGCCCTCAACCTCTAAGGCTACTGGAGCACTACGGTGTTGTCTGGTGGCTTAAAGCACCGTCCCGGAGAAAGCAAAGGGGAAGTTCTGATTTGCGCTGGAAGCGTTGCTACACACTCCGAGACGGGAGGCGTGTGCGCACGCTCCCAGGGGAAGTGAAAGGTGAAACCCTTGCGTTGTACGGACTGGGCGTTAGCTCCTTTTGCAAGGCTGCTATCCTCTGACACGTCGCACAATAGGCACCGCGGTGGCCTTTGAGGTATTGTTAGAAGCCGTTGGAAAGGTGAAGGCCTTTAAAAGAAAGTGCTAAGTGTACTGCCAACAAATATGCGGTTCCGGGCCGTGGTGACACCCATCTTCCAGTTAAGCAGCTGGTTGTGTCGGTGTGGAGTGGGGACAGGAGCAATGAGCCACAAGAAGACAAAGGGGAAGAGAATGAGTGATTACAGGTGGCCAGCCGGCTCTTCAGAGTCTGCTCTTTATGCATTAGTTTTATTTTCGCACTCAGTGGGAGGAGCTAGCAACTTTTTGTTATAACCAGCTTGTTCTACTCTCCTGCACAGACTGCCTTGGACTCCAGTGACACAAAGCAGTGGTCTTGACTCAGACATTTCATTTTGTTCACCAAGTAACAGAGGCTAGGCCAATTGTCACATGTAAGATGACCCTAACACATGAAATGAGGTCGTGGGAAGGCATGACTCACATGTCCGCAGGAAGCCCCTTGATCTGCTCTTGACCGTGAGAAGCATCGCGTGAATATGAAACTGGAGCTTGCATCCAGGCCTTGCACATAGGGGACACGTTTGCTCTCATCCTCAGTTACCCACCTGGAAATAGATTGGGATGAGTGACAGCATCTTAACCCCTCCAGGTTTGGGATGAGTGACAGCATCTTAACCCCTCCAGGTTAGCATCAGTCATAAACAAAAACATCACCCATAAACGTGCAAATATCTCACTAACGACAAGGCATCCCAGCAGTGATGATGCAGGAACAGATGGGTAAGGTCATATTTATGGCCAAGGTGAGTGAGATAAGCCATGAAAGTCCACCACACCAGGAGGAAGGCTTCCTGTAAGCTTGGCAGTGGGTTCAGGGACAAATCTGTGACTCAGGAACATCAAGCCAACTCGGTATTTCCAATTTTTGCATTTAGAAGTGATGAATTTAAATATTAAATAAAGCTATTCAGGGGTTCTGGGACCACAGGAGTCAGTGAGCATCACAGATTTATTATCCCAGCTCCTCCTTTGTGTCACCTGCTCTGTCCACAAATTGTCTGTCACTCAGTCATTTTGCTTTGTTCCCAGTTTTATACGATGTTTTCTGCTTTCATATCTTATAAATAGTTTAGTCTCTTATTTAAGGTTTCAAAGAAACTTTTAGTCTTTCAAAAAAAAGAAAGAAAAAAGAAAAAGAAAAAAAAGATCACAAGTCCACTTTTCATGGCCATAGTTTTGTTCTCTAGTGTTCTAGATGCCAGGGGCCCATGGTGATATAAAAATATTAAATAGAAAACTCAAAAGATAGACAATTCCAAGTGTCAAATTGACTACTTTTTTGAGCAAAGTGATAAAATCCAAAGAATCTCTATCCTGTCCTGCCTGGTACCAGGCTCTTCCCTTAGCTGGCAAATGCATGTTGTGTGTCCCATCCACATTGCTCAACAGATAGCTTGGTTATCGTATTAACTGAGAGGTATTGTAGTTCTTATGTTAAAAAAAAGTCCCTTATTTTGCTTCACACTTGCCCCAGTGTGCAGGTCACGTGATCACCGACATTCACTCATCCCCCAAAGATGGGATTTCTTTTTTTTAAAAAAAGTGTTTCTTTTATTGATTTTTTTTGGATACTTTCTTTCTAAAATGTATTTACTTCTTATGTGTTGGGTGTTTTCTCTACAGGTAAGTCTGTGTACCTTCTGAATGCCTGGTGCCCACAGAGGACACCAGAGGTCATTGGATGCCCTGGAGCTAGAGTTATGATGTTGGGAGTTGTGAGCCAATGAATGGGTGCTGGGCATCAAGTCCTCTGGAAGAGCAGCCAGTGCTCGCTCTTGTTTATGGAGCCATTTCTCTACTCCAAAACATTTCTTTTAAATGAAAAGGTGAAAATGAAAGCCTGAAACTTAACAAAGAAATAAATTGTATGCTTAGATTGACAAGATCCACTTTTAGGATTATGAAAACAATTCAAGCTGCTGCAGTTGCTGCAATTGATTGCAGTTATTGCGGGTGATCTGATATTTTGCATGTTTATGTATTGCATCTTTCCACGCACATGCATTTAAAGACAAAAGTGTCCCGATAGATACGACCTTCAGTTTCAGGTACTCACTCTGTGTCTTGGAACATGTTCATCATAAGTAGAGGAGACCACTGCACTATAAATACCATTTTATGCGATTTAAATTCAAATAACAAATATTCTGTAGGTTTTATAGCTATATTATTTTGTAAGTTATAGGATTTTTTTTCATCAAGTTTCACATATTCTTTGTTAGTATTTTTGTTATTACAAATAAGGGAACAGATAACATTCTTGCACTTAATCTTTCCATTTCTGTTATTTATTTTATTTTAATTAATTAATTTTTTGGTTTTTCAAGATAGAGTTTCTCTGTGTAGCACTGACTGTTCTGGAACTTGCTTTGTAGACCAGGCAGTCCTCAAACTCACAGAGGTTTGCCTGCCTCTGCCTCCCAAGTGCTGGGATTAAAGGTGTGCGCCACCATGCCTGACTATTTTTTTTTATTTTTTGTCACAGGGGCTCACTTTTTATACTTGCCCGCTCTGGATCTTGCTGGCCCTGGATTCACAGAGATTTGCCTGGCTCTGGAATGTTGGAATTAAAGGCATGTGCCACTTGCCTGGCAAACTTTTAAATTATAGATTTCTATATATGTCAATGGTGAATATGATAACTTCAAAAAGTTATCTTTATTTCTTATAGGCATTCCTTTACTTTAGAAACAACAAAATATCATATTTATGACACATAAAGATATGTGCATTATTATTTTTTTTAATCTGTGACCAAATATCCACAATCTTAAGGGAAGAAAGGCTGCTGCTGCTTGCCTCGATTTGGAGACTCGGGCAGTGTGTGTCTGAGCCGAGCAGTTCCCATAGGGAGTCAGAAGCAGAGAGGGAGAGAATAACTACACTAATAGTTTCTCCGTTGTCTTCTTTGGTCCCCATCCAGTACCAAGCCTACAGGTTGGTACTATCAACATTTGTGGAGGGCCTTTCCATCTTTGGTTAATCTTCTCTGAAAATTCCCCTATAGGAACACCCAGAAATGGGCTTCAGGAAGCTCCTAGGCACTTTTCAGTCCAATCATGTTGACAGTCAAGATCAGTTAGTGACCAAGTTGAGAAATTCTTCAACACTGTGAGACAATGTCGGATAGCACGTATCTTGCTTGCACTGATTGATTTTGGTTTGGGGCTTCATTTTCCCTTACATAAGTGAATCATACAATCAATAACAGCCTGGATGCAGTAGTGGAAGAGACAACAGCTTATGAGCTGAAAGGGGCTTTCTTCAATAGCATGCCTCATCAGTACCAAGTCCTACTGAAACAAACACACGAAAAATGTTAGTGCGACACAGATGAAAACCTAAATTTGTATCTGTACAATCCTAGGCTTGTATAAACAGTCATAAGGTGCATGATTATTGCATTAGAAAAAGAGAGTGTTACAGTGTTTCCTACCCTATAAGTAAGACATACTTAATCAATTTAGCCTTCCACGTTCCTGCTTGCCCTGACCCAGAGAACCCTTTAGACTATTCTTGCATCTCATGGTCCATGCCCCCCTTGCTCACTCAGTCTCATAGTCCCATGTATTCATGTATCCAATCAGCACTGGCAAATCTTTCAGATGCTGAGACACAGCAGTGTCTAATTTGTTTCCACTGAATTTCATTGAAAAAGGACAGTACTCGAAGCAAATAAATAGACATGTTAATGTTGATAGTGAAATACTGGGGCTGCTTTTCCAGAGGACCCAGGGTCAATTCCCAGCACCCACGTGGCATCTCACAACTGTCTGTAAGTCCAGTTTCAGGGAATCTAACATCCTTATGCCAATGCACAAAAAATAAAATCAAATATATTATAAACCAATAAAATTACTATGAGACAGTAAAGCAATAAGATAGGACACACTGAGTGCTGGGCAGTCCTCGAGCATTTGGAAGGACTGACTGCTAAGGAATGAGCACTCCTGGAAATGGGCCAGGGTGAAGCGTAGGGGTTGTGTTTGCTTGGTTTCCTTTCTTTCTTCATGAAATGTAAAGGACATGAGCTTGGAGAAATTGCCAGGGACTAGGAATGTTGAGTATTATGAGTGATGCTATGAGCCCACAACGGTTAACACTTTTTTGAAAATGGAGACCACATTTGGAGGTCCTTAAATAAAGAACGAAATGATGTGATTTAGTTTTAAATGGACCAGGCTGCTGTATATCTTGTTCAAAGTCAATCTCCATCTTATTGACAATCGCTGAGTACAAGCTGTCCATTCTTTTTCCAATGCTGTTTCCCATGTGACCCCCCCCCTCTCTCTCCTTTGTTTCTCTGACCATAGCAAAATTTCCTATTCATAGAACTCAGTGAAGCCATCACTGTTCTGGAAAGCCTTTCTGATCAGCAGAGCTGAATGAATGCCCTCCTCCACATACTCTGGACTGTAATTGTTGGTTAGGTTGTCTCTTTGTATTAGGCTTTCTAAAAGTCCAGAAGCAAAAGAAAACATATGTGTGTGTTAGTGTATGCATGGGTGTATGAGTGTATGCATCATGAAGGGGATTTATTGGATGGCTTACATGATTGGAGATTTAGGAGCTTGACTAGTCCAAAGCAGAAAGTCTGCAGCCTGGAAGCAGAGAACTCAGCTGCTGCTCTGTCTAGGCAGCTAGAAGTCCCAGCAATCATAGGCTCTGTTGAAGGCCTCGAAGTTTCTTAGCGAGTGATTGGTATTGAATGGATGTCGACTGGCTACAGAAGGGGCATCTTGTATCATGGGTGGTGGGAGCAGGGGCAGGTGCAATTGCCTAGGAGGAATGCAGCCTGTGCTGCCTGCTGCTTCTTCCTCAACTTTTTGCATTTGGGCTGTGAGTTCACTGGATGGTGCCACCCACATGCAAGGCGGTTGTTGGCTTCCAGTCAGTGTCTCACATGTTAATCCTCTCTGGAAAGTTCCCTAAGTGGCGCATATCACCAGGCCTAGACATCTCCTAATCTAGTCCAGTAGATAACCAAAACCAGCCATTACACTCTCCTGAAACCTAGTAGTTCTTTCCTGTTCTTCCTGAGACTAGAGTGAGTGTGTTAGATGACACGGTGGCCCTCCCACACTCCGCATCAGCATAGGTCCTTACTTTCATCTGACTTTGAACCGGATTCTACAGAGATAGATAGAGCTCTGTGAGCTCAAGGCCAGCTTAGTTAAATACCAAGCTTCAGGCCAGCCAGAGCTATACAGTGAGACCCTATCTCAAACAAAACAAAACAAATCTTCACTAAATGATAAATTATGTGTGAGAGTCTCATAGACAAGATGTGCTGTTGTTTAAAATAGAAACAAGCTCTACCAATAGAAAGAAAAGTATAAAATCCCTCCATTGTTAATGTTTACAAAGATAAGAAATTTTTAATAAAATTCATTATCTTTTTAAAGATTTGTAGAAATAAGTTTTCACATACAGAAAAACTAGTTAGCACAAAACAAAATCTTTTTAATAATTGCTAATAGCACTTTATCTTTCATTTAGCTAATAATGATAATGAAATATAAATACTTACAAAAATTTTCATCACACAGACTTAGAAATACAAAAAAGGCCAAAATTGAAATAAAGATTAAGATAAGTTTTGTTCTTTTTTTTTTTGTTTTCAAGCACATGGGCACCTAAAACAGAATTCAGCCAAATGTGTGCGTGTGTGCACTGTTGTGTGGTTAGAGGAGCACACTGCATTGCCCTCAGATAAAAATAAATAAGTTTCTCTGTAACCATTTTGCTTTCCTGTACTCTCAAAGTCTCAGGACATCAACAGAAAGAGAGAAAAACAAAACAAAGCAAGAAGAACCAGAAAGTGTAAAGCTATGAGATCCGTATGCAGGCAGCAGCAGCAGAAAGGATTCTTTTCAAGCGTATTTATGAGAGGAAGCAATTACTGATATGGCCAAACTGTAATTAAGGTCACAAAACTAAGACTTTATAACTTTAATTAATAGGAACTCAGAAGAGCAGAAATGGCGTGCCTTCAGCTTGTCCACCCAAGGGGTAGATACTCTGAGGGAGATGGGTGTTGCTTTGAACCCCATGTCCTGCTCATTTCTGATGGTCTCTGATCCAGACTGCTGGGTCAGACGGTTCCAGATGCCCCTTTTGGAGATAATGAGATGGTTCAGTGTGAGGATGCTAGTTGCCAAGCCTGGCAACTAGAGTTTGATCCTGGGAACCTACAGGGTGGAAGGAGAGAGCCGACTTCTAAAGGTTGTCCACCTATCTCCATGTGTGTGACACAGCACATACACGTGTGCACACATGTGTGCAAGGCCAGCCCCGACACTGAGTAAAATGTAACTTAGAAAACTTGAAAACACATGTAAAAATGGGAACCTTTATTTTAAAACTGTAATTAAATACAAAATGTTCTCAGGTATATGGATACAAAGCATGAACAGGACAGGATAATTCTAAGTCAATACTTGTTTCTGTAGGACACACATCAGATTTTCCTGCATTCCACAGAAGAACTGCCCCCTTATGGCCCCTTTATGGCCCATGTTCAAATTGCAGAGGATGAGTCCTCATGGAAGAGCCCAACAAATATGTCTTCCCTGATGCCAGCCAGAAAGTCTGCCAACCCTGTGGCTGTCCTTTCCTTCTCCTGACAGGAGAACTGACATTTGCTTGTATTTGCCACTTCCTTTGGTCACTTAAAGGGGAAGAGTGTGGTGAGGGCAGACAGAACAACGGGCTGCCACAAAAGGCCACAGAAGCTGTAATGGAACCAAAAGAAAGAAGAACCAAAAGGAATTGAAAAAAAAATAAATAAAAGGAGCTTTCCTTGGAGAGAGGACCTTGGCCTCAGCGCTAGTGAGGAGAAACAAGGCGTGGCAGAGACATTGTTGAGGCAGGAGTCAGAGGACGTGAGAGCAGATGTGAGCGCAGCCACTGACAGGCATGTGGTTTCAGAGAAATCCCCGTGGATGTCCTCTGGACGAGCTGGTCCATTCAGCTCCAAGACAAGGGTGATGATTTTCTCAACAGCAACCGTTTTCACAGGGTGTTTTACAGTAAGTTAAACGGCACGAGCAAAGCTAATTTATTTCAGTAAAAAAATTAGAGAGGACTCAAATGATTTTTGAGAATGGCTCACCACTATTCACAATTCTGGAGTAGAAACAGTAGCTGAAATTATCTTGCAAACCAGCCCATCTCCTAATACTGTCTTTGCCTTGACATGTTTTCTGTTGCTCACTGTTATTCTAGCAGAAAATTTGTAATTCTCAGTGAGACGACCAGCGGTGGGCAGAGCAGGAGAGTGAGGCGTGCTGGAGAAGAGAGGGTGCCTGAGACAGTGTTCCACAGTTGGCTCCTCGGCGCGCATCGGTTGGCTTTTACGTCCATCCTCTTGGCACTTCTCCGCATTGGTATGTGGTCATGGGATCATCCTGATGGACAGCCATGTGAGGCATGTGATGGAGCTGTTTCATGCTTCTAACTCCCCAAGAAAGCCGAGTCACTCAATGTGGGTTGCATTCATGCAGAACTAGCCAACGAAAAAAGTGGTAGAAAATGTCCCAATTTTGTCATTTGAAATCTTTAAAATACTTTTTGGGTAAAAACAAGAAGAACAAGTCACTGAAGGACCCCAGAGACCTGGGTGCCTTCGACCCACTGTCAAGACACAAGAACACCAGGCCAGCTGGATGCAAAATGCAAGAGGGTTTATTTTCTCAGACCTGAGGATGCTACAGCGTTAGAAAAACTGAGCATGCCCCTTCCAGCCTAGAGCCATTATTTATATTCTACAAAAGCAGATATATGATTATACAGTTTCTATTGGCTACTTTAATTGAGGCGAGGGAAAAGTTCAGTCACATCAACTTTGTCCTTGTCTAGGGACATCTGGTGTTCTCTATTCATCCTTTATCTCTTCGTTAGCTAGGCC
>JAQHUG010000131.1:3903508-3917865 GCA_028555095.1 Dicrostonyx torquatus
CCTGTTGTTTCTATTGTTGATATCCAGCTTTAATCTGTGGTGGTCAGATGATATACAGGGAGTTATTTTAATTTTCTTGTATCTGTTGAGACTTGCTTTGTGTTCAAGTATGTGGTCAATTTTGGAGAAAGTCCCACCAGGTCCAAAGAAGAAGCTGTATTCTTTTGTATTTTTTTTTTTTTAGCCTGACTGTTTGGGTCTATGGCAAGGCAGCCTATCATGGTGGGACAGAAACAGACTGGGAACCCACTAGTCCTTTCAAGGACATACATCCCGCTCTCTTGGAACTGACTTCCTTCTACAGTCCCCATCTCTTAAAGGCTCCACCATGTATTATTAGTATATGCTGGGTATCAAACCCCCAACACACAGGCCTTTGAGAAGACCTATCATAGTACTATGAATTCTATGGCATTCACATGTACATTTAGTTTTTATGAGAGTCCCATCAACCTGGCACAGGGAGGAAGGAACTTTTTCCACTCATGAAAATTCTCTGTGAAAGGGATTAGTAGGATGTAAACTTAACACAGCAACAGTGTTACTTTTCAGCAGACGGTGCCTTTCCAGGATGGTGCCGTAAGCCACATGTGTCAGCAAATCAGTGGCAGACACAGAGGGAATGACCCAAGAGTGGACAAAGGTACACCCCTAAGAAGAAAAAAAGTGCAAGAGATTTTGCATTGTTGGAGAATTTGAAAAGTAGCTCCGGAATACTAACACGTTCAAATGAAGAGTTTCTTTTTGGCAGAAGGGAGTTCAGAGAAGCTTTCCTGGGGTTTCCATTTTCTCCCCCCCTCATTTCTCTTTCGACTCCATTATGAAATTGTCATCCTGAAATATAAAAAATTGATATGGTCTTTGTTTTGAAAAGGTCAGCAATATTAGGTTTTCTCAAGTGGCATAGTTAGGACTAAAGAGCCAGTCAGTTTTGTATTATATAAGAGCACCCCATCACTCTTGCTGGGCACTGCCTCATGGCGTAGGAGGTCCTTCTGTCTATGTGTTGCCTTCATTGGCTGAATAAAGAAACTGCCTTGGCCTTTTGATAGGGCAGAAATTAGGTAGACAGAGTAGACAGAACTGAATGCTGGGAAGGACAGACAGGCAAACGTCATGAATCTCCTGCCTGAGACGGATGTAGGTTAGAATCTTGCTGATAAGCTACAGTCACATGGTGATACACAGATTTAATAGAATGGGTTAATCAAGATATGAGAGTTAGCCAATAAGAGGCTAGAGCTAATGGGCCACACAGTGATTTAATTAATACAATTTCTGTGTGATTATTTTGGGGGTTAAGCTAGCTGGGTGGCCAGGACAAAAAGCAGGCCCGCTCCTCCTGTAACAGCCTTATTCTTGCTGGCACTCTCTTATCAGTTCTGGGCACCCCGTGATTCTTGCTGGATAATGAAAGAAATTCTGAGGCAAATACAGTGCAGTGGGCAAGAGTTTGACACCTATGGTCTGTGAACATGAATTTGTTACATTGTGATGAATATGTTGACTGGAGAAATTAGGATTGCAGAAGGATCAATGATTGCTGACTTTCATATAAAGAGATTTCTCTGAGTTCTTTTGAGAAGAGGCAGGAAAGGTAGAAAATGTGACAGGTATTTTGTCCGGTTTTACTGGCCTTGAACTTTGGGCATAAGGAGCCGAGTCAGTCCTGAGAAGTTGGCAAGACCCCTCAGCTGGTAACAATGTAAAAGAAGGATGTTAGTCTCACGACTTTGAGGACTGAATTACGACACCGCAACAGTGAGCAAGCTCAGAGCCTCCTTCCTTCCTGCCGCGGAATGCAGCTCTGCCACCCCTGCATTTTATCCCTGTGAGATGTCTGTCAGATTTCTGACCCACAGAAACACGAGGTAACAATACATGCGGTCAAGATGCTAAGTGTCGATAATTCTCCAAGGAAAACTAGTAACCTTCAAAAAAATGCAGCCTTTAACCACCAATTCTAGGTTCCCTTAACATACTCTTCCCAGCAAAGACCTCAGGTCTTCCCCCGAAACCTGAAGATACACAGTCATCTGCTGGCCCCTGTCCTTCCCAGAATTGGTCCAGCACGTACTAAGAAGTGACTGTGTGGCAGTGTGGCTTTGGGCTCTGGAGTGGAACAAAGCACTTGAGCTGAGAGTTTCGACGAAACTTTGAGACAAGTGCATTAGAGAGTAACAGAGGGATACCCTGCCCTAGGGGAGCAAGAAGAGCAGTTCCAGGTGGACTCAGGAAATGTTTGCTGGAACTAGTGATGAAGTCAGAACTTAAAGATGTGTAGGGGAGTTAATGGCATGAGGTGAGTGGAGAAGGGTGAGGCGGACCACAGATAGAGTATGTGCCAAGGCCCTGCATGTATGTATATGCATGTATGTTGATGTTGTGAGCCTCTGCCTGCTCACACTCAACCTGCCTCTCTCTCTCTCTCTCTCTCTCTCTCTCTCTCTCTCTCTCTCTCTCTCTCTCCTCTTTATTTTTACGAGACAGGGTTTCTTTTTGCAGCTCTGGCTGCCCTACAACTCATTCTGAAGACCAGCCTGACCTCAACCTCAGAGATCTGTCTGCCTCTGTCCTCTGAGATCTATGATTAAAGGCATGTGCCACCTCTGCCCAGATGTTTTTTGAATTTTTAAATCCATGCACATACTAGAAACTACATTAAAAACAACAAAAACTGAAAAGTTGTATTTGTTTCTAGTTTCTGTTGACTCCTCTTGCTTCATCTTGTAGCCCCTGAACCTCATTCACTATTTTGTGATAGTGGTCTCTTGTAGGCTCTCTTCCCATTTTCAGAATTTCTTCTTTCAACCTTCAGCTGGTATGCTACCTCTCTTCACTGAACAAATCCCTAAGGGTTAATCACAAAACTAGAGTGCCCTAATCATTTTTACAATCTAGAGTAGGCCCATCTTTCCCTAACCCTTCTGAAACCCATCAATGTGCTTTGGTTTATTTTTATCATGGATGACTATCTAATGGTACCCTACTCTCTTAAATTCACCCATTCATTCCTTTTTTTTTTGTTTTCCTTATTGGCCTTTCACACTAGATCTTGAATGCCTTGAAGATAGCAAACTCACCTGTTTAATTGACTCCTATTCTGTAGAATATTTCCTGATCCATGGTTAACATCCAGAATTTGATGGTTAGGCCCTTTGTTGAAGACTCCATATACTTGCATCATAGAACATGAAGAAATAAGCTGGTATTCTCCTGCAAGCTTCATCCCTTCTGGCTGTCTTTCATAGTGCTGCACCACACTACCAAAGGAGACAAACAATCAGCAATCTTTCTGAGCTGCAAATCCTGAAAGCTACAATGACTGTGCCTACAAAAGATGTCCATCGTGCAATACTGGCATTAACGTTGTGGGGGGCAACAAATAATTTTTTATTAGATCTAAGGTCCAGTCCATGGAATGAAACCCCTATCTGGCACAACTGTCAGAGATGAGAACCAGTTGCTAGACAGGTTATAGGCCCTGGGGGACTTATATTAAATCTGCTAAAAAGAAATAATATTAAATCAACTCCTAATGACTTGTTGCCATGCCCATAGATAGTACCTCTTCCTCCTCCTCCTCTTCCTCCTCCTCTTCCTCCTCCTCTTCCTCCTCCTCTTCCTCCTCCTCTTCCTCTTCCTCTTTCTCCTCCTCCTCCTCCTCCTCCTTCTTCTTCTTCTTCTCCTTCTTCCTCTTCCTCTTCCTCTTCCTCTTCTTCTTCTTCTTCTTCTTCTTCTCCTTCTTCCTCTTCCTCTTCTTGTTCTTCTTCTTCTTGTTCTTCCTCTAATTCTTCTGAAGTAGAAGGTAATTAACAGAGACTCACAACTGGCCAAGGTACAGAGAATTAGAGATTGAAGAGACCTAAATGGGAGATCTATATCACACCCCACCTTCCCAGTCTCAGGGTTTGTTCAGAAGAAGGAGATAGACAGATTGTAAGTGCCAGGAGTGGATGACCACAAGAAAATTGTTATCTGGACACAAGGCAGATGTACATAAGAACTCACCGTGGTTGTGGTAGCACACTCAAAATCTGTGCAAACTCAAGCCAGACAAAAACCTAGCATGGAGGAAGATAGGAAGATAGTGGGCATGAAGCTAACTCCAAGTGAGGAACTATTGATAACTCGCAGTTTCTGGAGAGAATCAGTTTTCCTTAAGGATGTGAGCTCTGGTAGGTTGACCATGGTCCAGTGACTGGCCACAGACACAAGGGTATATGGGCAACACAAGTTGGATTCAGTGGGTTTATAAAAAATGAAGACATGAAGTAGGGTGGTGGGAAATGGGAACTGAATCTGGGAGGAGTGAGTGAGGGGAGGGAAGTGAATCTAATCAATGTAAGTATATAAAGTTCACAAATAATTAATAAAAAACAAAAGTACATTCATTACAGTCATTTTGTTGCATTTTTATACACTAACACATGTGATAAGTCTACTTTTGCTTTTAAAGTTCAAATATTTAAAGAAGCATTTTGTGTACTTTTCATGGAGTGGAAATATAAATACAACTTTAAAAAAAAGAAAACGTAAACCAGTATGGCTCAGAAAATGGTTAAGTTCTGATTATATTTTATTAAGACAAAAACTAAGACTTAACATCCTAGAAGAGTATATTCCCCTGTGAAAATCTAGGTCATGAGATTACTCACTTTATCTTAATAAATCATATCAAAATATAAGGTCAAGAAATATAATATTGTTTCTGATTACTGAAGTGCAGAAAATAAATCAGTATTTTTCTCAATGTATTTATACCTTTTGTGAATAAGCAGAACTCCTGACTGTTTTAGCCACACCTACATCATCTAACCACACTATAAATCAGTAAAGCACAATGGTTTTGAAAGATAGCCAAAGTTTTATAGATACAGAGTCATTAGTTATATATGGTTAGGAACTACCAGAAGGAAAAGTGTGCTCCTATCAGAGTTGTCTTGTGTGGTTTGAAACCCATAGATGCAAACTTCCTTCTGGGGAAAACCCAGCCATGTTTTCCTGCCCCTGCTAATTTGGGTAGGGCATGAGCTGAGTCAGATAGTCTGTGTCCTCAGCAGAGCTCTCTGAGTTGCTGACAGACTTGTCTTATCAACTTGATCTGAGCATCAGGTGTGCTTCTGATGCCATTGGAAAGCACTGATTGTTGTGTCTGAGCGCTCAGTGTTTAACAATTTAACACAATGGGGCGTAAATAGCAATGAACCTAACGATGCTAACAAATCTAAGGATCTTTGGGATAGGTCAACAACCTATCCTTGGCATGGGCTTTTTATTTGTTAGCCTTTGGTGTCTCTTAGGAGTATTGCTACTTTGTTATAAGGTAACTCGTTTCATTCTTTTTTAATATATGTGTATATCTATATTTTAAGAAACACTTATGTAGTCTGTTTCTATAGGACTCCCTCCCTCCACTCTTCCCCCCACCCCAGACAGGGTTTCTCCATGTAGCATAGCCTGTCCTAGAACTTGCTCTGTAGAATGCGCCAGCTTTGACCTCAGAGATCTGCCTGCTGGGCTCAAAGGCATGCACCCACCACTTCACTCCTTGGACTGTCTCAGGTCTCCAGTGTTAGCCATCCGTCCACTGCTGTGCTCTCCTACTCCCATCCCACTTAACCCCTCTTGTTCAATTATTCATCTTTAATCCTCTATACCACGACATTCTACCTTCCTCCCCTCAGTGACACCACAGCTCCTTACCAAATTCCTTACCACTGTGGGCAATACAAATGAGACATACATATCTAAAGATTCAAAGTTAACACCCAAATCTGAGATAAAACATGCAACCTTTGTCTTTCTGAGTCTGGGTTACTTTATTTGTGAGTTTCATAATTTTGTTTTCTTGACAGTTGAATAATATTCCTTTGTGTAAATATATCTCATTTTCATTACTGCCAATCCCCTGCTTGCCCCCCAGAATTCGACAGTTAGACCCAATTGTCAAAGGTACTACATACTTGAGTCATAGAACATGGAGAAAGTAACCTGGTGCTCTCCTGGAAATTTTAATCCTGCTAGCTAGCTTTCATAGTGCTGAATTGCTATGCGTGCTACCAGCGAAGAAAAGAGATCATCAGTCTTATCTAGCTATAAACCATAAAAGCTACAATAATGATTGTCCTAGCAAGATAAGCCCATTGATGCAATAGTGGTGTGAACACTGTGGTGGGGGCGGTAACCAGTCACTTTCTGATTGAATTCCAGATCCATTCAATCAGAATTCAAGTCGAACCAACACTTGGCATCATTATCGGGGCCAAGAACCTTTTGCTAGACAGGTTACATGACCTGGGGGAGAACTTACTACTAATGCTCTATTAAAAAGAACTAGTATTAAATATACTCTTAATGATTTCTTTTGTGTCCATAGATATTGCTTCCCTCACACCTCAATGAAGAAGCTTCTTTTTGCAGTAGGAAGTGATTACCAGAGCCTCAAAACTGGCCGTGGTGCAGAAACTAAGAGACTGCAGAATGCTTAGCTCTAACTGGAGCACCGATTGCCACAGTCCTTCTCCCAGGGATCAGAGGTCATTATGAAGGAGGGAAAGAGGATCTGTAAGATTCAGAGATGGTGGATGACGGAAAGGAAACTGTCTGGACGCAACAGGGCAGTGCACTTATCAACGTACAGGGGTTGTGATAGCATTCACTAGATCTGTGCAAGCTCGAGTCAGGCAAAATCCCAGCTTGGAGAGGGCAGGTGAGCGCCGAGTCACAGCCTAGCTGAGAGCCATTGGTCGATGGTAGCTGCTGGGAAAGGGAGTCAGTCTTCTTCAGGGTGTGGCCCCCGGCAGGCTGATTATGTTCCAATGTCTGGTTATAGACTCAAGGGTACATGGGCGACACAAATTGGACTCCGCAAGCTTTAAAAAATGAAGACAAAAAGTTGCGTGGGTAGAGGAGAGGGCGTTTGATCTGGGAGAAGTTGCAGGGAGGTGACTATGATTAAAATACATTGTCCATGCAGTTGTCCTGCAGGCTCCCTCTCCCTTCATCTCACAGGAAGGGATCTGGGTGTGCAGGTGTGAGCCACGCCATCTGCTTGTAACGTTGGATCCAGGAATAGAACTCAGGTTGTCAGTCTTGCATAGCAAAGTTTTACTCACTAAGCCAGCTTGTCCAGCCAGAGTTAAGACTTTTCAGAGAGAAAATGGTCAAGGTAAAAAAGAATTTTCTCTTTCAGTGCAAATACTATAGTAATGTCTTTGGAAATCTATAGACTTTTCTTGGAAAATGATGCCCTGACCTTCTTGTCCTGTTTCTGGAGGTTTTTGCTCAGTCTTAGTCTTACTTCCCTGACTTGACTCTTGATCAGAAAGTTAAATGCTTGTGTTGGGGAGTTGTGGAGGCCGTGGTGAAAAGCTTTATGGTAGCAGAGGAGGGACAGTCTTCTTTCTGCTTATTTACTTTGGGATAACCGCCATTGTCTACTGCATCTCTTTATAGTAAACTATAAAGATTGGTTTCTCTAGTCTCATTACTGGCAACCCCATTCATTTTTCACGGTATTAGGCAATAGTTAAATGTCATCAATGGATTGATGACTTAGATGTGCCTACTGGAGTCAGGCTTGTCTGATCATGGACTCGTGTTGCATGGTTTGGACTTTTCATCCCAGTTTCATGCTCAGCACACCCCAGTCTGAACTCTTGACATTTTCACCTCACAACTGATCATTCTCACTTTATTTCTATCTCTAAAAATAGTAGTATTATTTGGCCACATTTTACAGTAAAACATTTTCTTTTTTCACTGTACATTTTCTGTCAATGAACACACTGGCAAAACTTTTGCTGCTCTGTCTCCAAAATGTTCTTGGATCCTGCCAGTGGCCGTCTCCACCATCAAGAAGCTTCTTTTGTTTAGCATGGATTCCCACCCGGACTTCCTCAGTAGCCCCCTTCCTTCCTTTCCCCAGTTCTTCCACAGGAACACACAACAGCTCTTGTGATTTTCCCGAATCACTATAACCACCGCTTCCCTAAAAGTGCTCCATGAGGCTCTGTTTATCCTGGGGATAGTGTAAAAGACATTTCCAGCTCTGCAAAGCACCTTGTCTTTCTCCCCTACCTTCTCAATGAGGCCCTTCGCCAATTACTCTGTTTAATGCAAATCTCTCAGTTAATCACACCACTATCCCTGCCCCACTGACCATCAGTGCTCTAATGACAAGTTACCATTAGTTATATGCTGACTGTGGTCGCTACTTACTCTCATGAGAAGGCCCTAAAGGCAGAGATGCCTTTCCTGGTTGCCACTGGAGCATAACCCAGCAGTAAAAAAGAGATGCTCAACCTGTTAAAACACCAATAACCACTTTACTTCTTTCCAAACTGTTATATAACTTATTGTTCAGCACAGTAATTTCGAGTTTTGCCACATCTGCACATTCTCACAGTGCTGCACTTATTCATGAAGTATGAATCCCTGGATATATTATGGAAATCAGAGCCTTATACAATTATATAGAAGTTTTCACAGACACATTTTAATTAGCACCACTGTCTGCTGAGTGATCCTAATTTGAATTTGAACACACAGACTGCTCTTGCTCTCATGCCCTGTGCAAGAGTCTGTCGTGCTAGGTGTAGTGCTATGGCTGAGGGCATAGCCTGATGAGACAGCACTTGCCTAGCACGTATGAAAATCTGAGTTTCAACACTTAAAAAAAAAGCTAGATTATGACTATGATTGTGTCTGTGATATTGACTCTAGGACAATTTAAATGTTTCTCTTTTGTTAAAATAATATTTTTTTTCTGTTACATAACAAATGCTTGCTTATTGTAGAAAAAATTTCAAGACAGTTTCACAAGTTAAAATAAAATGATCATTATCCCATCACCAGATCACTGTCATTAAATATTTTGTATATTCTATACATAGTATATTATAATTTAGAAATGTTTACTAAATATGGTAGTAATATAACAGATATTCCACTCACATTTCAATGACACTAAGCATTTTTCCTATAATTTATGCAGGTCTTAAATACATGTTCTGTTGTTCAGTCCTGACATAACTTACTTAACAAGAACTATCACATGCGCACATTCGAGGCAAATGCTATACTAACCTTTACATTTTCAAATATCTGTAAGCTATTTTACTTTAATTATGCATGTGAGTGTCTGTGTGTGTAGGTGCATGTGGGTACAGGTACTCAGAGATGCCGGAAGAGAAAGACAGATTTCCAGGAGCTCCAGTTACAGACAGTTTGGGGGTCTTCCAAAATGGCGCTGGGAACTGAACCTCCATCCTCTGCAAGAGCAGGGTGCTTTTGTCACTCTCCAGCAGCTCCGCTGGGCCTTTCAAAGTTCCCGTGGATAAGAAAGACCTCAGGGGTTAAAGCTGTAACTGGGCAGTTTTATTAGGTTGTATTGGTGCTGTGACAGATTACTATGGAGTCAGTGACTTAAAATGGTACAGGCTTATTCCTGTCCATTTCTGGAGGTGGAGAGCACCAAGATGATTTCCCTGGGCTAACGTCAAGCTGTCTGCGACACTAGTTCTTTCTGCCATGACTGAGTGGAAGTCAGTTTCTTTCTTTCAACTGCCAGAGCTGTGCTCCTTGGCTCTTGGACCCTTTTCCATTTTAAAGAGAATGGTGAAACATTTTCAAATACCTTTTTCATTCCTTGTTTACACGACTCCTTTCCTTTGTAGTAATGCCTCTTCCTTCCTCTATGGACACTTGTGATTCCATCTCACGTGCACTCCAAGATCTCCCTCCCTCTAGATTCTCCACCTGAGTCACATCTATAAAATCTGTTTGGTCATCAGTGGTGGTCGTCACGGATTCCTAGGACTAGATTGAGATACTCTGATTTTCATCAGTGAGAAAAGTGAACTACATCCAGAGGCTCATAACCCAGGCTCAGCGTGGCTGGCTTAACAGTAGATTTAAAATAAGAAAAACGAGAACTTGCAGAGAAGTTTAGTATAACTTGAAAAGGAAAGGGAGTATTGAGGTACTAAAACTCCCAGAAACGTGGGGCACAGCAGACAGTCTCAGTGAATCAAATGCTACTGAAACCTTTACAGAAGTGAGAAGGCCAGGAAGGCAGAAGCCAGAATTTGGAGGTCTTGGGTGTTTATGTTCTGGGACAGAGAGCCATGAACGGGTGGTAGTAAGGGGGGAGAGACAGATGTCACTGTTGTACTCATATCTAGTATCTGAACTGTGCTGGGAAACATACAGTCTCATTCAACAGATATTTTTGAACTGTAGGAAATGTTAAATTTCAAAAGGTCCTAGACTATGATAGACATGGTTCTTCCCACCTACCTTCATGGAATGTGTTTATGGAGAATAAGGCCAATAGACAATACATAATCACAGCAAATATTTACACCTTGAGGTATAGAACATGCAGAGTGATGTCAGAGGGTACCTGGAAACTGGGCTGTAGATGTTGCTCAGGGATGGTCTTCAGGGGACACAAGGATTGAGATGAGGACTGAAGAGTAAGAAGGCAGGAAGAGATTCCCACAAAGATTCCTTTATGAAAGGAAGAAAGAAGATGTCATAAGCTTCAGAGGAGCAAGCAAGGAGGTGGTGTAGTCTGAGCTTGAAGATTGGCACACTCAGATTTCACAGACTATCAAATAAAGCTACGAGAAGCCACTAAACTGCTGTGCTAGTGTGTAACTTGGATGAATTGACTTTTTAAGCTCCAGAGAGCTGGAAAAGGGACGCTGTGTATTAGGACTGTGGAAGTGCAGGAGGGCTGGAGAAAGTTATCAGAACAAAGAGATCCTCTGGAGATGGCATGGACAACACTTGGGATCGTTTGCCTTCAAACGATGGGCGCTTTGAAAGGAGAGGAAAGAGGAAGCAGAGGGACAGAAGAGCCAGATTTGGCAGTCACTGGTGATATTATTCCCTGGGAAAGGACGCGCGAGAAGCAGGTTGTTTAGGGTGTACGTGGTGGCGAGGACTGTCAGTTTTGGAATGTGGAGTTTCCCGTGGAGCAGTCACATGGGCAGATATAGCGCCAAGTGGGTCTGAAGTGCAAGGTTTCTATTGCTGCGATGAAACAGCACGGCCAAAACACAAGCTGGGGAGGACAGGGTTTATTCGCCTTCTACTCCAGCATTGCTGTTCATCACTGAAGGAGTCAGGACAGGAACGCAAACAGGGCAGGACCCTGGAGGCAGGAGCTGCTGCAGAAGCCACGAAAGGGAGCTGCTCACTAGCTGGCTTCCATCCTTTGCTCAACCAACCTTCTAACAGACCTGGGTCCACCAGTCCAGGGAGTTGAGAAAACGCCATACAGCTGGATCTCACGAAGGCATTTCCTTGGCTGAGGTGCCTGCCTTCCTCTCTGACGACTCTAGCTTATGTCAAGTGGACACACAAAACCAGCCAGTAAAAGACAAAGGGTTGACTTTGGGAAACTTAGGGGGGATGTGTCTGGTTGGTAATTAAGATCTTTGAGGGGAATGAGGTTGGTCAGGGAAATGATATTGGTAACCAAAACAGGAAGGCTCATACTGAACTTGGAGTGGGAAGAATTCCTAAAGTCCTGGACCAGGAGAGAACCACACTGTAGCAGGAAAGTGTGGTGCTCTCCATCCTGAGAAACCACTAGCTAAGGAGGGCGTGTTCAGCTGCATCACGTGGTCTGGAAAGCTTCCTAGGTTTAGGAACAAAGAGGATGTGTTAGTTATTTGGGGCAAGAGCAGTTTCAGGGGAGTGGCTCAGACAGGAGGCAGATTAAATGATTGAGGATTGCATAATCGAGGGACCAGGGAGACGCACAGGTGAGAGCCGCCAGAGAGAGCCTCCCCACCATGCCTGGCCACAATTCATTTTTATGCCTATTTGTTTTATTTTACAGCCCATGAAGATTAACCAGCACCATCTGTGTGGCGGTGGGTGTGAAGCCATCAGAGCCTAGTAGGCTCAGCAGCGAGTATGGAAGTAAGGACAGTGACTCTCACTGTTCAGAGGGGAAGAGTAGAGCCTCAAGCACTCTCCCCATTGCTTGACTAATTGTCCATAGAGCTGGTTGTGGGCCCAGCTCAGGTAACTACAGTTCATGTGTTACTAATCACAGTGGTTACACCCGGTCTCGGGAATGAAGTTTTGTAGCCCTTTGCCTGCAGTCTAGTTCTTACATAGGTGCTGGCCCCCGTTCTGAAACGTTTCCAGAGCCTTAGAGGGGACTGTGTATGTGACCTGTTTAGGACTTGGCTCCATCTTGGGAAGTATGTTTTGTTTTTTCATTTGTTTTTTGACACTTATAGTTTATTCAGATAGCAGTGTCATTACATGTGGTCCAAGAACAATCAAGAACTCAGATAAAACCAGATGTTGAAGACTGATCTTTAAACATCATAGCCGGTGATGCCACGTTTATCTCTTCGATACAAAACCATATCCACACCTCAATGCACACCAAGCTATCCAGCATGATTTAACTGAGGGTTTGAAGCCGCCAGGTTTAGCACTTTGAATTTTTTTCATGTTCTGAATAGCTGGAGGGAGTTCAGCAGAGCTAGGGGAAGCAGCCCAACCTTGGCATCATGTCAAAATGTGGCCAATCCAGGCTTTGAGTAAGTCACCATCTCTGAAAAGTTACAGATGAACTTGGCCATGGTCTACGTCAGAAGGGCAGCATTGTTTCTAACAGTAGAAAACTGTAAAGATTAGCTTACCCATTGAAATAGATTCAATATTGGTGCATCTACACAATGGAATAAACTGGAATGGTTTAAAATAAAGATGTGTCCCAACACATATTAGGAACTTAGTTCTTTGTGGAGTGAGAGCACAGAGAAACAGTCTGGGCATCAACTCATATGCTGAACTGTGGCCCGTCTGTGGGAGCGACTTTTACTCTGTGTCATAAAACTGTACTTTTGCTGGGTGGTGGCGGTGACGCACGCCTTTAATCTCAGCACTCGGGAGGCAGAGGCAGGTGGCTCTCTGTGAGTTTGAGACCAGCCTGGTCTACAGAGTAAGTTCCAGGACAGTTCCCCATCTCAAAACACACAAAAAAACAGACAAACAAAAATTTGGTGTAGGAGTTCCTTCTGTTTATGGGTTGCTTTCATTGGTTAATGAATAAAGAAACTACCTTGGCAGGGAAAACAGAACTGAATTCTGGGAGAAAGCAGAGTTGGAGAGAAGCCATGGATTCTCTGCCTGAGACAGATGTGGTTAGAATCTTTCCTGGTAAGCCATTGCCATGTGGAGATATATAGATTAATAGAAATGGGTTGAATCAAGATGTAAGAGTTAGCCAATAAGAGACTAGAACTAATGGGTCAAGCAGTGATTTATATTAATACAATTTCTGTGTGGTTATTTCAGGGCTAAGCTAGCCAGGCGGCCGGGATGAACAAGCAGGCCCTCCTCCTTACAACAAAGACTGGCTTTTTTTTTTTTTTTTAAAACTTTTTACTTTTAGAGAGCAATGCACCAAAGAAATCAGGCTGAACTGGGAAGCAAGGAGACTGAGAAAGAGAGGGTTCTGTGGGAGTATGGAGAAAAGATTACTGGAGGAGCCTGTGCTAGGCGAGATGGGTACTTACTTCTAGTCAGATGCCACAGAATGAGCAGAAATTACACCTCCCAGCCAACATGGTTTAGGTTCTGCTAATAGACCTGTGTGAGTTCTCATTGACTCATCTGGGGGCTGCTTAGTAAAATCCTCAACTATTTACAGCTTTATATAGTTTCTACGCTTTTGTTGTTGTAAGCTAGCATTTCCCGAAGTCTGGTCCTGATACTCCTGGGGTCCCACTAGCAGCCGTTTCTGCTCACTGCCACTTCTTCACATGTAGAAAGTGTGGCTACCCCGGGCTACATGAGGGTGACTTTGAACAGACTGAAGGCAGGCACAGGAAAACAGCTTTCCTCTACTTATTTTCCTTAAAGTGAGCTACCATTTTTTTTATATAATGGTTCTTTTGTTACTTTTTGTAAACTAGTACATTTTTGCTTTCTAAGTTTTAATTTCTACAATAGTAAAATGCAGTTATGGATGGTGATTGAGTTAGCCTTATATATCAACTTGATACTGCCCAGAGTCACCTGTGAAGGGACTCTCAGTTGAGGGACTGCCCACTAAGATATCGCCCAACCATGAAAAATAGTTCTAAAAATCAATGGAGCAATGTACAAATGATATTGTGTAGAACAAGCTAATGACGAGGTTGTAAGTTTCCTTCCTCAATGGCGTATTTAACTATAATATCCAGGTGCATTAACTTTTTTTTTTTTGTGGTTTTTCAAGACAGGGTTTCTCTGTAGCTTTGGACCTGTGATGTGGGAGTGTTCTCCTGTATTTTGTATTACTCTTATTGGTTGAATAAAGAGCTGCCTGGCTTATA
>JAQHUG010000131.1:3930106-3955199 GCA_028555095.1 Dicrostonyx torquatus
GTTGTTACTGAGCAGGTAGTTAATCTGCTGCGTGTTCTATCCGTCCATGGTTGTTACTGAGCAGGTAGTTAGTCTGCTGCGTGTTCTATCCGTCCATCGTTGTTACTGAGCAGGAGTGCATTCCAGGCACTGTGCTCCAGTCCTACTACTGTTTTACCGTACTGATAAGAAACCAAGGCAGGGACAATATAAAGGTGGTGGTGTGTGGGCTCTGATACCCGCCAGCCTGAGGACGCCATGTAGCTTTGTAGCTGAAAGCTAACAATTTAGAAAGACAATAGATGAGGGTTTTGTTCCAGCCTTTCTTTTTATTTGTAGATTGTTCCAGGAGAAGTGGCTATGGAATGGGGGGGGGTCATGACCAACTTTAGAGCCCCAGGATTTGTAACTATCTGACCCCTACATGTATACAATGTATTGGGGTCACAGTCATCTCTCTATCCCCTCTCTTATGTCCCGCCTGCTCCCTTTTGAACTCTATTTCTCATCTTGTCCTCTGTCCCACTTAAATAATCTTAAAAAATCACCAAAATGAACAAACAACCCGCTGAGTTTAATTAGGGTTGCTTGCATGTGCAGGGGGTGGGTGAGAAACTTAACATTAGTTTTTCCTATTTATCTATGAGAGATAAGGGTACCCATTTTGCAGGGTTACTGTAAGGAGAATTAGAAGCAATGCATGTGAAACAGCTCTAAGCTTATCCGCAGGTACTCAGCAGAAGATAGCTGTTAAGCTACCAACTCTGCTGCCTCCACCGCTAGAGAAGCTGGGACTAGAGCACACACCACCACGCTTGGCTCTTACGTTTCTATTCTACGGCTAGTGTCAGTGTTTGTGTGGGTATTATCGAAGTTACTAACATCTAGACTGCAATAATCTCAGCTATAGAAACTAGAATTCCAAAGACCCCCAACTACAGCTTCATGTGAAAGTAAATAATACTGTGACATAATAACAATGATCACTCCATCATGGGGTTACTAGACTATCTGAAAACATACACTTTACTTAGGAAGATAATCTTCTAAACATTAATTTGCACACACAGGATCCTAGTGCTTAAACTGGAGACAAAAAAGATGTGGGGTGGTTCTCTGTATTTTCCTCCTTTCTTATTTCTTTGTTTTGTTTTGTTTGTTTAATGATCTACCACTGAACTATACCCCTAAGTCCACTCCCTCTTATTTTCTATTTTGAGACAGGTACCCTTGCTGTCTTTGAGCTCACACTGTAGCCCAGGCACACCTTGATTCTGCAATCCTCCTCTCTTAGCCTACCCAAGTAGATGGGATTACAGGATGGTACCACCAGGTCCCTACTCTAGTTTTGCTTAGAAAGAGATGAGAAAAAGGGAAACTTGTAAGGAGAAAATAGGAAAAGGAAAGATAAGGCAAAAAGCAGCAGTCTCAGAGGTTGGTTTCTCTGGAAAAGGTGGCACCCTACCCACAAATGGGGGAGTCGGAGAAGTTATGAAGCGAATTTCAAGATTCCGTTTTCAGTTCCTCAGAAAACTTGGATACTAATATTGTATGGTAAATCTTAATTTTGATTATGAGTGATTACATACTGATCTTCAGATGGAAAGTCAGGCTAGGAGGGGAAAGCAGACTCAGTCAACCAGGAAGTGCGGATTGTGCGTGTTCATCGTCCAGGAGTTGGGCCAGCTGGCAGTTTCCTACCACGTTTAAAGTGTAACTCAGAGACCTAGCCAGTGCGAGCCTACGCTCGCTGTGCTCTAAGGAGCTACGGTTGCTGTGCAAATCCTCAACAGAGCTGACCGACGAGGGTACACAGACTGCACAGCCACCCTTGGTTATTCCCATGAGCGTCACTGACAGTTTAGTCTCTGCAACATGAAGTATTTGAGTGAGAAAATAAAGTAAAAAGCAGGCAACAGATGTACAATTTGGGGGCTCAACTGGAGCATAAATGCTACTGCTTTACTTGACAATAAATCTCAGAAAAGTACATTAAGAAGAGCAAGAACTCATCTTCTGCAGGGCCTAACACTTAGCAGAAGTAAATACAGACAAACACACACCACACTCACCTGCGGTGAGTGACGCAGGGGTCTGTTTACCCAGGGCCTTCAGTACACATTCTAAGCTCACATTTGACATGTGAAGGTGGCCCATTAGGATGAAATGGAATTACCCGCTGGTGAAAAGGCAAGGCAGTAATCATGGCCCTTGCCAATTCTCCCTCCTCCAAACTCTAGCCTGTGTCTGCGAAAACATGACTGACATACAGCTGTTTACAGCCCTAAATTACAAAATGTCAAATGTAGATTTACCTTTGTTTTTTTTAGCTGAATAACAGCTTCAAGAAAAGTGATGTCTTCAAACGTCCTCAGAACCGGTTCAAGCTCTATTAAGCATTCTAAATAAGAAAAACCAAGACAACAAAACAAAACTCAACAAGTTTAAGTTCACATTGCTTCTAATAAATAAATTGAAATGTGAATCCTTCACTAACGAGATGACATCCAGCTGTAGGAGTTCTTATTGCTGGCATGAACACACCTGATGGTCAACAGAGCAGAGTCGGCAGCCTAAAAACGATCCCTTACAATTCTGGTAAGCTGACTTTCAAAAGAGGGCCTTAAGTTCCACAAGGCAAGGGCAGTCTTTCAAAATAAACTATACTCAGACATTTAGATAACCACAGAAAAACAGCTCATGTATATTCGTACCATACACCATACATAAAAGTTGACTCAAAATCGATCATTCACTTAAATAGAAACAGGAGAAAATATTCAAAACCTTGAGTTCGGGAAATTTCTTAGATATGATATAAAAAATAAGATTCATAAAAACCTGACAACTGGACTTTCAAAAACAATTTTTAAAATTGTACTCTAGAGAAATGTTGTTCTTAAGAAAAAAAAATGCAAAGCCACAGTCTAGGAGTAGGGGAAGACAGTCAAGCCGCATATCTGCTAATGGGCTTGTGTCTGACAAGACACAGCGTGCGAAGAATTCTTACAGGCTGGGCCAGCAAGAGGTCAGCGGGGAAAAGCGCTGACTACGCAAGCCTGATTGCCTTAGCCTGATCCCAGCACCACGGAGGAAGGAAAGAACAAGTCTTGAAAGTTGCCCACAGATCACTGATGGATGCTTGTGTACACACACACACACACACACACACACACACACAGAGGGAGGGAGGGAGAGAACACATGTAGAAGTCTGAACTGTCCTCCTGGTCTGCATGTCTAGTACATCTACTTTGTATACATCAGCACCAGTTTTCTGTTCTCACATCTCTATGAAACTGCATGTGAGGCTGAAGGATGCTCAGGGGTTAAGAGCACACACTGTTCTCGCACCGACAGCTTACAGCTGCCTGCCACTCCAGTTCCAGAGAGATGCAAGGCCTCTGGCCTCAGCAGACACTTCGCATGTACATACACACACACACACACATATATACAAAACACAAAACTAAAAAAAAAAATCTTTCAAAAGAAGAAGTTACATTTGTAGGGGTTACCAATGATGAGTGTGAGAAAAATCGTTCCTTCTTTCTTTGAGATCAGGGACTTGGATATTCGTTACTGAAGTTGGCCTCAAACACCTGACTTGATCAGAGTCTCCTGCTCCAGCCTCTTACTGTTGCACTCAGCTGGAGACCTGCTCACACGACCTACAGTCAGACGTGACTGACCACGCTCTTCTTTCCTTCTGGCTCCTTCCTAGACATATAAGACCACACCGTGTATTTCCTTTCTTTGCTATTTTCTTGTTCCTTTACGCAACTTCTGAGAAATGTTTCAGAGGTCTAATATGGATATTTTATTCTTTGCTGTCAGGCTAAATTCTCCATCTAGGGTGATCTGGTCTAGATTACTTGTGAGCTAGCGATGCTTGATTTTATATCATAAATCCTAGATTCTTCCTTGGATAAAATGTTTATATGGTTATTAAGGTAGTAATAGTAATTATAATTCCTTCTGTTTGCAGGTTACATGAAACATGCCTATATAATGAGGCACACACAATCAGCAACACCTGAGGGTTTCATTGCTTTTGATCACACCAATACGTCATTATTTGTCTTTCTTACTGTAGCTGTTTTAATGGGGCTTCAATTGGTATCTCACTGTTTGTATTTCCTAGTGATGTAAAAAGCCCTTTTATATGCTTTTTCATCAATTGTATATTTTCTTTGATGAAACTCTAATCTCCAATTTTTAAAATTCATTATTTGTCTTGTTACTGAATTAGTCACATACAAGTTCTTTCAATAGACATATGATATGGAAATATATTCCCACCATCTCATCTTGTCCTTTCATATTTTAGTAGTTTATTATTTCTGCAAGTGTGTGTGTGGGATGTAAACATACTGTTTGAATGTATGTGTGACTGCCAAGTCCAGCAGTTCACACTAGCTATCTTGATTGCTCTACACCTTCTATATGGAGGCTGGGTCTCTCCCTTGAACTCAGAGATCTCCATTTTGGGCTAGTCTAGCTAGTCAGCTTGTTCTGGAGACCCCTTTTCCACCTCCAAGGTGCTGGGATGACAGGCAGGCTGCACACCAGCAGGGCACATGGGACATATAATATGGGTGTTGGGAGTCCTCGGGCTTGTATGGAACACAGTTTCTCCCCTGCGCCAGCTCGTCAGCCTGGGACTTAGAGTACAAAGTTCTAATTTTTTTAAAGTGCAATCTCCACATTTATATATTAGTTGAAAAATTTTCAGATCCTTTGGATTTAAATCTAAGAACTCTGCCTAACCGAGGTGTTAAGATTTTCTCCTGTTTATACTCAGAGGCCTGATCATTCTTCCTCCAAAATGTATCTTAATTCTGAGTAATTTTTCTCTGACCAGAATTGTCACCTTAATTAGACAATTACTGAGGGAGTTTCCTAACTGCTCTTTTGTTCTTCTCTGGCCTTCCCAAGTCACTTCCCCATACACCAGTCACGAGTGGTTCTGACCTGAACTTAAATTAGATCATACTGTCTCCAGAAGAGACTGTGAGAATGGCTGTTACTCTGGTTGGAATTCAGCTCTGAACATGGAGAAGCACCTGGTCCCTTGCCCTCTAGGGCATCTTTACCATAATCTTGGTTCGCTATGCTCTAGCAATGTGGGCTGTCTCTTTAGTCCTTGAAAACACAAAACACTTTCCTCTTCTGGTCTCAGAATCTTGACTCTGGATGCTTCCTTTGCTGGAGCGACTCTCTCCGTAGCCAGTGGAGGATGCTCTCTGTTTCAGGTGTCAAGCAGCTCAAATGCAAGCCCTGGAGCCCTCCCACCACTCTCTGTGCTCTACTGCGTTTGTTTCCTACAGGACTGACTTCATGGCCTGTGTCGTAGGTATCCACTCATTTCCTCAGTGCTTTCTCCAGGAGAATGTCGTTTTCTTCTTCTCTGCTCCCTGCGCTCATCCAGTGAGGAGAGCACGAGGCAGGTGTTCACTAAGTGAACGGAATGCTGCCCCTACCAAACAATTTCACTTTCTGTTAGCAATTCTCAGATCTTTAGAAACAATTATCCACGTATAAATACAATGAATAACAAGAGCAGAGTAATTTATACAACAGTTTCAGATAGGCATAGTTTTTCAAGGAATAGTTATAGTATACTAACAATTTCCATAACATAAGGTCCAGATTAAAACTGTCCACTCACTCAAGAAAGACGGCCTTTCATCTGGGTTTTGTGCCCAGCCACTCTGTATCAAAGAGACCATGAGACCTCGATGAGGAATATCAAATGGCAGACTTTCCTCGCTCGTGTCAGGCCGACGTCCCTGGGACACACTGTACATAATCTGCAAAGGATTGGTCACCTCTGTCAAAATAAATACATTTCATTAACCGGAAAGATGTTCCTAACATTAGCCAGATAAAAATGAGGCGATCTGAAAATGTTAGACCAATTCCTAATACCCTTTTCTGTAAGAGGACGTATCTGCCAGCCAGTGCCAGCCTGTGCACCTCTCATGGGACACGAGCAGAGCCGAGCCAGGCAGAGCTCAGCAGAACTGAGCACAGCCAACATTCATATTAAGTCTCCCTGACGAATAGGAATGAGAGATGAATGTTCTCTGCTAAGCCACTGCAATGTTGAGAGTATTCATTACATAACAAGCAGAATACTACAAGTTAAAAAAGCTCCAGTTGATCTGGGGAAGACAAAGATTATTTTTCAACATTTGTTGGTATTTATAGAAGGAATAATAATTAATATCTCACTTTGCAAATAACAAAAATGAGGACTTGAGATTTTGTGGCTTCACCACAAAGGAACAAGATTTATTTAGTTTAGATTATTCTCATCCTTAAGTCAAGTATACTCTTCATGACTGATCCTTAATCTAGTGTATTTTGTACCATGCAGTAGATGCGTAACTGAAAAACTGTTAGGTTTTTACAGTGTGGTTTGTGTACAAAATGAATGACAGGTATGTTTAAAATCTGATGAACTTTAGATAGCTCTGAATGTGTACCAACACCTTGATGTCTTCAGGAATAAAAAAAATCAAGGGCATACGTACCTTCAAAAGGCTGCTTTCTTGATAAGACTTCCCACATGATAATTGCATAGCTGTTTAAGTTAAAAAGTTACATATTATAATTGAACTTTGTACAATAAACTGGAGTAAAATTATTTAAAAATGAAACCATTTTTGAAGATGACAGGTAATGAAATGTTCTGTGAGGAATCACCATATATAGTCAGGGTAGAATATCCATGCATGTCTGAAAGGGAATTAACCTTTATTTTAAAAAAGAATTAATTTTAGTTAAAAATATGAAGTTACCACAAAAATGGCTTAGTGCTATATACCAGGATAAATATATGTGATAACTTAAGTTACTCTGAACATCCAGATAAAATGTAACCTCTAATCAGATGTCCCTAGTTTTCACACAAAACTAAGAGCAATAAAAAAAGCTTGTCTAGTATAGCACCGTTCTATTGACCTTCCCTGGTTTCAATGTAGTCTTTTCCTAGTGCAAAGGTTTTGATGACCATTACATTTCAGCTACAAATCACCTCTTTAGGCTGAACAGAGTTTACATTTGAAATAAATGAGCAGAAAGTAGAAATTCTGCAGTATCTCCAAGTGAGTTACATACTCAGAAAGGATACCTGAACTTGATTAGGTGTCAGCACATAATCTTTGAGGAAAATGAGAATTCCCATCCAAGCCAAGGAAAATTATTTCCTCACTTTTTCCCCTTATAGAGTTTAATATAAATCCTAATTCACACAACGAATGATAAGTACATTAAAATTAATGTTTTCAAATTCCTGATACTAATAAGGGAGAAAGTACAGAACAAACACTAATCCAAGCGACCAGAAAAACAGCCAACAAGACTACAGAATTATTAAGTACCTTTGAATTGTAACCTTAAATGAAAAGAGCCTCAACTCGTCTTGCTGGAGGCAGCGTTGCCTGGATTAAGAAACAAGAGCCTACTTTCTTTTTTTTTTTTTATTGCCTCTGAGAATCATACCTATTGGTAAAGATAAAACAATCCATCAAAAACCAAGTAGTTATTCTGGTGATAGAGCCAACTTCCACTCAGCATTAGTCAGAAGAGAGAAGGAAAGGCTGACTCCACCAAGAAGAAGTCATAACTGTATATGTACATGCAGCAAACTCCGACACTCCCAACTTCATAACACGGATGAATGGACACAAAGGCTTGAGTTTTGAAACAATAATAGTGGGTGGTTTCAATCAGACAATAGATAGACCAGTCAGGCTAAAAACCAATAAAGAATTTTGAGAGTTGGAGTACATCATAGGTCAATGAATTGAACAGTGTTTACTGAATGTTCCGTCCAACCGAAACAGAGTACGTGTTCTTCTCAGCAGCCCCAAGGACTGTCTCTACAACAGACCACATTCTAGGCTACAAAGCAAGTCTAAGCAAATGCAAAGGAACCAAAATCGCCTCTTGTGTCTTTTTAGCTTCGAGTGCAATACGATTATACACCAAAACGTGGAGAGAAAATCTACAGAAACTACCCAACTGTACAAATACATGAAGACTGAAGAATGAACTTTTGAATTACTGCTGAGTCTTTCAGGGAGTCAGAGAAGAAATTTAAAAGTTCTTAGTATCAAATGAAAACAAACACACAACTTCAAGGTACTTGTAAGAGAAATATTTTAAAGCTATGAGTGCTTTAAAAAAATTAGAAAGATCTCAAATAACCAATGAAGTACCTCAAGGCAGTAAATAAAATGAGTGACCTTGTCAGGCGGCGGTAGTGTGCACTCTGGAGGCAGAGGCAGGTGGATCTCCAAATTTGAGGCCATCCTGGGGTACAGACAGAGAGCCAGGACTACACAGAGAAACCATGTCTGGAAAAACAAAACAACAAAATAAACAAGCAAACAAACGAATAAACAAAACAAAACAAAACAAGAACAGTCCAAACTCAAAAGCATTGGACAGCAAGAAATAGTAAAGATCAGCGCATAACTTAATGAAATAGAGACAAAAATTAAAATGTTTCATTGTGAGTCTACCCTTTAACAGCTGAGCCATCTTTTCTGTGGACTACACAGAATCAATAAAAGTTGGTTCTTTAAAAACATAAATAAGACAGACAAACTTTTAGCTGAATAGCTGAATAGCTAAAAGAAGAAGAGCAAAATTAATAAAATCACAGATGAAAAAGGAAGTCTACTTTTTTGTTTCCAATAAAATTCAAAGACTAATTACAGAGACCTTAGAAAACTCATTAAAAAAACTTGGAAAATCGAAGAGATACGGTAAATTCTTAGATATATATTACCACCAAAATTAAATCAAGACATACACATACACAAATATACATACACACATACAAACAAATACACACACACACACACACAATAGCAATGACACATCATAGTAAAGTCTCCTAACAAGGAAAATCTCAGGACCAGATGGATTCAACATCAAATTCTGTCAAGCTTTTTGCTCTTTTGGGACAGATTGTCTATGTAGCCCTGGCTGTCCTGAAACTCACTGTTGACTAAGCTGGGTTAAACTCACAGAGATCCACCGCCGTTCCCTCCTGAGAGCTGGGATTAGAGACATACACCACCAGGCCTGGCATTCTATCAAGCACTTAAAAAATTTAAAAAAGAGGTAATGCCAGTGTTCTTCCAAGCTTTTATAAAGTGGAAAGGAAAGTGACACTACCAAAAGTTCAATGAAGCCAGCATCACACTGATAGCAAAACTGGATAGAGATACAACAGAGAAAGAAAACTATTGTCCAGTGTCCTCGATGAGCATATATGCAAAAACTCAATAAATTTCTTGCAAATCAAATTCAAATATGCATTAAGCTGATCATATACATTCACCAAGCTGGTTCCATCTCAGGTATGCAAAGTTGGTTCAACACTTGCAAACCAGTCAGTGCAGTTCAGCATGTAAATAGGCACAATAATAGAAACCACAGCACCTCTCAATCCAGGAAAATAACCAAACCAAGCCAAATCAAGCCAAACCAAACCAAGCCAAACCAAACCAAACCAAACCAAGTTAAACCAAACCAAACCAAGCCAAACAACCAAACCAAACCAAGCCAAACATCAAACCAAGCCAAACAACCAAACCAAACGGTCTGTCCTTATAAAATCAGATCAGGTGGACTATGTAGTCTTAATGTAGCAGAAGCAAATCCCTTCTGTCCCTCCTTACCGGGCACCTCATGTCAATGAATGAAGGCTACCAGGAAACAACAGAAGAAATATTCTTTTTCATACAATAATACAAAAGTGAAAGATACTTGAACTAGGTGCTCACTGACATGAACTGGCTGCCACGAATTGAAGGAGAAGTGTAAGAAAGTCCTTTCTTGACAGAAGTTGTAGATAAGCTGATGATGTAACTGTCTTGTCAAGACATATCATTTACTACCAAAAGCACCTTCACTTTTACTGTTAATTTATGAAAGTTAGCAAGAGTTGTTTTAAAAGCGCTATAGAAGGGATTTAAAATAAATGTAGGAAGCTTGATTTTACATTCCTTGACAGGTTAGAGACAGACATGAATTGCTCATGAGGTAAGAGCACCCATTCTACAATTCTGTGCATAATAAATTAAGATCCTCTTTTTCTCTGGTCAAAGAAGCAATATTAAAAACAATAAATTATGCTTATTACTGCATTGTGAGGTTATAACTAGCTGCAAATGAAACATGAAACCATAATTATATTAAACATATTAATTTGCTATATAAAGGATCCATATATAAACATAAGGGATGATTTAAATAAAAACACCCCTAGTAGGTTTAACAGCTTCCTTATTTCTCTTACAACTGAGCAATGTATAAGTAACAAGGACTAAATGTTATGGACTACTGTTTCTCCATGCTTTCCCAAGGCACTTATGCTAAAAACCTACGAGCATTTTTACACATTCATAGGACAAAATATACACCTTCGTATCTTTAAACAATGCTGAAATCACTTAAAGCAAAATGTTTACTTTGAAAAATATCAACCATTGTGGCCTCTAATTTAATTTCATCATAAGTTATAAGGAGAAAAATCTCATTGTAAAATGTAGTTGGACAATTTGGCTGCTTAATCTTACGTTTCTGATAAAACTAAAGCAATCCCCAGTACCTGTATATGTCATGCTTCACGCTGGCCCTCGACTTCTGCCCAGGTTCATAGTTCTCAGGTGGCATATAGATGATTGTGCCTCCTTCGGGGGCAGATTTGCTACTTCGTGACTGAGAGAGTGACATCATGCGCCATTTTGATAAACCAAAATCTGCAATCTGTAAGAGGAAAGCGATGAATTAAAATGATCTTTTTTATTTTAAACGTCAAAGAGTTAACTGCCTTTGTTTTCATATGTTGCATTTATAATGGCTATCAGTCCCAAGAAAAGCTATATACTATAAACATTCCACAGCCTCTTAACAAATTTCATAACATAGTGCTATGCCCAACAACTCCAGACGCACTATACACTGATAAGGTTTATAGCAGAATATTACAATTTTTAAGGGAAACTAATTGTTTCAGAATCTGAATAAATATACATACTAAATATTGTTTTATGGCATTAAGCTTTAGGGTAGGCTGTGCTTTCCAATCCCCCACCACGGATATTTCTCCTCATAAGCCATACAATAGACTGAACATTGCTTACAAATGGTCTTTAAGAATTCTTTTTGTGCGGGGTGGTGGCACACGCCTTTAATCCCAGCACTTGGGAGGTAGAGGCAGGCGGATCTCTGTGAGTTCGAGGCCAGCCTGCTCTACAGAGTGAGTGCTTCCAATGCTACAAAGAAACCCTATCTCCAAAAACAAAAATTCTTTTTATTAAATTTATTCCTTTGTGCATGGGTGTGTATGGGTGTGTAAGGGTGTGGCTGGGAAGGTCAGAGGACAGCTTCAGGGGCCAGTTTCCTTCTCCCATCACATGGGTTCTGAAGATGGAACAGGACAGTTTGCCAGGCCAAATTTACATGGTATTATTCTTGTTCTAAAAGTAGTGCCATTAGATTTCAAAATAAGTAAAATCTTACAAGAGTTAAAAACTCACCACTATATGCTTTATGCTTACTACTAAGAGCCATTTTGGATGGCACACATCACACTGTGTCCCCCCACTCCCCCAAGAATGCACAGCTAAAGAAATGACCAATGATAAGCATTCTTTATTTCCAGTATGTCTTTTACAGCTTTCTTTCTCTTGTAATTTATATAGGTTATATAATTTCCTTAATGTTTAAAAGGTTTCTTACTTTTTAAAAATAAAAGGTAAAATGTAAGACCAGAAATGCTACTTAGTGGGCAAGGAGTATGGGAAAACTTTAAAGACATTTAAATTACTTAGACTTATAATACATGTAATGGTCCGTCCTGTCCCTTTAAGAGACAAGCCCTGCCCGCTCCCCCCTTACTGCCAAGGCAGGCGGATCTTCCTTCTGCTTCCAGTCTGAGCCCTTCCTGTTTCTGTCCCAAAGAGGTAGCTGCTGCCATGGGTCCTCTCCTCTCCCCCTTTTCCTCCCTATCTCCTCTTTCCCCTTCTCTCCTCCTCCCTTTTCCCTTCCCCCTCCATAACCCACTAAATATATATCCAACCTCACTCTGCATGGTGTGCCTATACATCTAGGTCTCTCACCAACCATGCTGCTCACTGCCTAGGCTCCCTGCCTGGAATTTGCTGCTCTCCATCTCTCTTCCTACCTTCCTAGCCCGTCATGGTTTCGTGCCTGCTGCCCTCTGCCACCACTCGAGAATCCACAGCATTTTACTTTTACCATTGTAATACACACTGAAGAAATTGACAAAGTAGGATGGGGTTCATTCAGGGTAATTGATATTTTGAGTATTTATATCTTGTGTTTTTGTATTTTTTAATAGAATAATTACTTTATAATCTGTGTTGAGATGAATGAGATAAACATTGCGGATCCCAGACCATCAAACAAAGATTGCACAAACTTTTCACACACTTCCTAAGCTTAAGAGACAGCAACTATGAAAAGACCAAGAGGAGACAAACTGTTAAACAGTGCAAAGTCAGGCCTGGCTAGCTGTGGAGGTAATGAAACTTCAATTATGAACACTGGGTTCTGGAGTTGTGGTTATTTCAATTTACAGTGTAATGCTACCATTTAATTGGTTGTATAACCCCAAGGAAATTGCTTTCTCTGTGCCCTACATTATTCATCTGTAACTGAAGTGAGAACTCATCAAACTACTCTTTCTAGGGAATTATTCAGACGAGCATCTGTTGTCACATGACACACTCTCCACATGAGCTAGTCACCATTACTAATGTATGCATGCATTGAGTTAGCCTAGCGCATTCCACTTACATATACACAACATATTTATAATTGAAAACAAAAACATTTAAAAAGTCATGTCAGTATGAGTTCTAAAGAAGGGGAAAAAGTGTCGACTTTGCAAGTCTACATCCTATTTAGAGCCTATTCCTTAACCTTTTAAAAGATTAAAAAGCCTTTAAAGAATTTGTAAAGGGGTACTTTAAGTTCTTGAAAGGGAAACTTTAAAAGTGATTGGAAAATGCAGAAGTCATCAAGAATTTATAGAAAACAAATTACAAAGATCAGTGCTTGCCACTGTGGCACACACCTTTAATCCTAGCACTAGGGAGGTAGAGGCAGGTGGATCTCTGAGTTCAAGGCCATCCTGGTCTACAGATAGAGTTCCAGGACAGCCAGGGCTATGCAGAGAAACCAACAAAACAAAACACTAGTGCTCAATTTCACACTGCACATAACAGAGTTGTTCCACAAATAATAGACTAAAAGAAGACAGATTTCTTTGGTAGCTTTGCTACTGTATCACCAAGCTAGGAGTTTCTAGAAGTGTCTATAAGATATTCTGCTCTACTTACACAAGAACATATTTGCCTATTAACTGAGGAGATGCATTTATTATATGCAGAAGATCTGAATTTAACTCATACAGCATGTGCTAGGCATGTGGTAGATAACAATCTGGGCTAAACTGTTTTCTTTATGAAACTCCAGTCTAACTCAGCAGCCGGTCTGGGCTGTGTGAGACTCTTTCACAAGAAGAGGAAATAGGTGTGAGCAGGCAGTCACCCCATCAGATTAATCATGGTAAATAAGAAAGTCACGTTAGTTGGTGAGAAGTATCTGGGGAGCATAAGGTACAGGCAAAATAGGACACAGAGGAGAACTAGGTGGCATCAGGCAGAAAGACTGGCTGCTTGATGGTATAGACAATGAGGACCTTGGGAGGAGCAGCCAAGCACGGGCTCCTCTAGGAGTCTTGAGGAGGAAGAACAATGGCACCTACCAGAACATGCCTAAAAAGCTGAAGGATGACTTCCCCAAAGTACAATTGACAAAAGAGCTGGTCCTCACGGTCAGGGAGGTTCTTAGGGCTATGCTGTGCTGCTCCATTAAGGGAGGCTCAAGTCTTATTCCCAAACAAGATCACACCTGATACTGTACAAAGGAATTCTAATAAGTTCACGATAAGGAGAGGACGCTTAAATGACGACGTGAAAAATGACAAGGATGGCATCAAAACATCAAAGAGCAACCTCTGGGCCTCTGGCTGGCAGTCCAGTTTCCATAGCATGACTGCCTGTGGCAACTGTTAATTACTAAAACTCCTTCTTTTTTCTCTTTTCTTGGGGACAGGGTCTCATGTATTTAGATTAGCCTCAAACTCGCTATGTAATCCAGGCTGGCCTTGAACTCTTGGTCCCCCCTCCCCTACTTGATCCTCAAGTGCTGGAATTACAGGCAGCATTCACCTACCATGCCCAGGCAAAAAACTTATTACTAAGTTCTTAGGACTACAAAAATCATACTCTGATTCAACTCTACATTCATCAGATTATGTCAGATGTATTTTGTTTATTTCTAAGGATCAAAATTCGCAGTTAACGCGAAACCATGCAATGAAATCACACAAGGGGATAAAACTCCTATCAACAGGGGACTGAATGAAGGCTGAAGAGGGCCAAGCTGGGTCAGCAGAGAAAGGGGACTATCCTAGTGGGAAGCAGACACACGGCCGTCTCCAAAGATCAGAACGGCTGCGGTACTGAAGAAGAGTGGACTTTATTACATTTACCAATAAGAAGGGAGGACGTCTGGTTACTGGAGAGCGCCACGGCTCATGCACAGACGCTGTGTCTATCTGTGCAGCAGCCACGCTGGGAGCAGAGTTCCAGCTCACCTAAGGTCTTGCAGAAAAATGGGAAACCTCAGTCAGTACCTCTTTCCTTCTCCACAATGCTGGGCCGCAAGCTTGACCTTTCTGTCTCTTCATTTTATTCCAAGAAAAAAAAGTGTATTCAGTAATTTTTTTAAATTAGTTTTTCTCATACTTCTGTGTTAAAAGTCACAACTTTTCTAGTAAGTAACGGAGAAGTAGGTATTTCTTTGAACATTTTTAGTGTTTAAAATCATCCTCTGATGATGCATGCTATAGAAATAGGTAGCTAGAACGCCATATAAAAATGACGTGAGCTGCACTTAGTATTATTAGTCAGCAGTCGCTCATTTGAGCCCCCATTCTACACAGGGTCACAGTTCTCCCTTTACACAGAAGCAACTCAAAGCCTGAGATTTCAATATAACACCTTAGGAGGTGACACAGGAAAACTGTCACTACCTAGAGTTAGGGAGCAGGGCTCACAAGTGATAGCAAGAGCATGATCCTTAAGGCACAAAAGTGATAAACGGGACTTCAGCAAAGACAAAATTTTTCTTGGTGACAGGCTTTGTTAAAAGAATAAAAATAGGCCTAGGAAACGCCGGGCAAACACGGTACAATCCGAGCCTTACGTCTCAGAACTCACACAAAGCATCCAGGCGTGGCAGGATAGGATCCGAGCACTGGAGAACTGGAGACAGGAGGATCCGTCACTAACCAGCCAGTGTGGACAACGATTTCACGCACATGTACACACTAGGACACACATTATCCATGATTTAGTACAAACACAAACACATGGATGACAACATAATTTTGGGAGAAGTATTTGAAAGGAAATATTTGAAAATTATTATCTGATGAAGGAAGGACTCATTTTTAAAATATATACAGGGTTCTTAAAATTGAGTGGTAAAAATGAACAACCCATTAGAAAATGGGCTCATTCAAGAGGCTTTTCACTGGAAAGGCTCTATGGGTGGCAAGGAGGTGTATGAAAAAGTGCTCAAAATCTCCCATTCCTGTCCAGTTTCTGATGCAAAGGCTGTATCTAATTTTGCAGGGAAATGGGTAAAGGGAACATGGAACCATTGCGCATTACCTTCATAACACTTTATGACTCTAACACTAATTTCAAAATAGAAAATAAAAATTTTTGACAATTTTAATTAAGAAACACAGTGATTGCTATTTTGTACCAAATTCTTTATCTAAAGTTTAAGAATAACTGACCCTTAAGCTAGGTGTGGCCACACACACCTTTAACCCCAGCCCTTAGAACGCAGAGACCGGAGGACTTCTGTGAGTTCCAGGACATAGTGAGACCCTGCATCATACAAACAAAGGAATAACTGAACCACTGCAAGAAGGGGCCGGACTGTGGAGAGCCCAGGACGAGGACGCCCTGACTGAGTGGACGCTGCTGACACAGGCGAGGCCATGCCAAGGACCACGGAGTGGCAAAGCCTTCCCCTGGTGCCGGAGCAAATGTTGGCAGCGTGTTCAAAAGCCAGGAGCTGGAGCTTCCTCCTCCAGGATCTTTCCAGCCTGAGAGGCGTCATTCCTTCACACATCCGGCTGGGTTTCCCAGCCCCAAGCCTCATGGAGGTGGTGCTGAAGACAGCAATGAAGACACTACTACAAGATTTTTCAGAAATATTAAGAACAAAGACCCAGAGAAAGTTTTTCTTTCCCTCAAAGCAGTTACCTTAACATGAAATTCATTATCCAACAAGATATTCTGGGTCTTCAAGTCATGATGAAGGAGAGGGGGATTCATATTGTGCAGGTAATTCACACCAAGGGCGACTTCGTGCAGGATGCGGAATCTCAGCGGCCACGCAACTTCAGGGTACTCCGCTTTCTTTGTACAGGTGAAAGACACAAAACAAAAATTACTACCTTAGTGTAAGTTAAAAATTAAGAGTTTTATGAGGAAATAATTATAAACTAAGATAAAACATATACTCTATTTTATAACATAGTACTAATTAATATTGTTTGATATTCTTGTATTTTACTTTAATTTTTAGAGATGTTTATAATAACTACAGCTGTGGTATATCTTTTTATATCGGCCATGCAATTGCATGGTATTCCAGCCTCGTTCTTCAGTCGGCACAGCTCAGTTACTTGTATGCATACAAGGTTAGACACATATATCCACACTCTACCCACTGCCCAGGCCTGTGGCTTCAGCGAATAACTTATACCCATAAGCACACGTACATACAGAAAGCACAATAACAATTTGCTTCTGACATAACAAACTATTTATTTGAAATTTTAACTTTTTTTTTATTAATTTAAAACTACAATTGTCACTGTAATCTGTACATCACTGAGAGTTTATATTTATTTGAAGTGTCTCATACCTGAAAAAGTCTGTTATTATAGTCTGTATGTGTGTGTGGATGGGCACACAATGTGATGGGTGTGAGTGTGGAAGGCAGAGGATTCTGTGATGTCAGTTCTTCCCCCCCTCCACCTTTCCACAGGGTCAAGCTCAGGTCATCTCAGGCTTGTACTGTGGTGTGGCGAGCACCCGCATTTTTGGAGCCATCTCACTGACCTCGTACTTTTAATTACGAGAGTTTTCTACATTACCTCTTGAAACATTAGCCTTTGGGAATTTTTATCTTGAGGAATAAAGATCACTTTTTGTTTTTAAACACATGTCCATCTGAGTTTAAATGTTTTCTGAACATAAAAGTTAAACCAGTTTCCCAGGAGAATGTGTACATTTAGAAAAACCAGACATATTGAAAAAGGTGACAATGGCCCAACAGGGCCAAGCCCAAGAGTTCATTTTCCAAAACTCTATCTAAAAATCACCTTTTTTGAAGTTCCAAAATTGCCTTAGGATTCTTTCTGAAATTGTCTGCTTACATTTCAGTGATCAATTGGTAGGGATGGTTCATAATATTCTAGGCTGTTTACATTTTCATTTTATTCAGTGATCTTTTCTGATGCTGTGGGTGAGTAACTGGCATATTTTTGAGGGCATCATACTAAGGAAACTAAAGAAATACGAAACACTAGTGTGGACTGTTAACTCCTGGGAAACACATACAGCTCAGGACATTGGAGTAAGTGACTCTTTTGTCGGACTGTAACAAGTCAACTTTTCAAAATATTATGAAGTTTAAAGTCACTACGGGGCCTTTGAATGGCAGTGTCCCACGGGGGCTTTCCCTCATAGAGTCGAGAGTAGTGTGACTACTTGCTCTATCGCTTATGGTACATCTAAGAGTTAGGAATATCCCTGGCGGAGGGGAGGCTACAGAATTTCCAATGGGCTCCAAATCTGGGAGCCATAGTATCTGTAAGAATGTGGAAGGAAAACATTAGAATTTCTGCTTAAACTTCATTTCTCAAACAACAGAAACAAGATTGAGCTTTATAGACTCTCGGTCCCTTGATTGCTGGGGCAGGCACACAAACCTGAACAGACTGACACCAGTTACTTCAGTCCGTCTTTGTTTCAGATGGCCACAAGTCATGACAGAATGCGATGTACTCTGAAACAAAGAGGAAGTCACCCCATGAGTGGCTGCCAGCGGTGCCCGCTCTCCCTCGACTGCTCAGAAAGCTGTGCTACACTCTGATGTGTGCGAGCCGTAGGTGTCCACAGGTGACTACGCGGTTCTAATTAGCCCGATGCCTCATAAACTGGGACATCTGACCTAAAAGGATTTCTGGAAGCAAATGCACACTGGAAGGAATCAGGGTGTAAGATCAAGCAAAAATAAAAACAGAATATAGGTATTTTGAGAATGAGGATCCCTAAGTTTGTTTGTTGATAGGATTCACACATAAAAGAGTAACTCATACCTTGAAAAATAATAGTAATGGTTCAAACTGCTATAGACAGAAAAATGTCACTGAAGATAATTTACTTGATCCATTAACTAATAATACTTAATATGGCTTCTAAATAATCACTACTATAAAATATGGATTAACAATTGGTTATATAGTATATTGAACACATCTCATCTATTTCCCATGCCTATGTATATGAATATATATATATATATCTCTATATATATATCTATATATCTATATATATATCTGTGTGTGTGTGTGTGTGTGTGTGTGTGTGTACTGGGATTTAGCATGAATGTCACAGTTACCTATACAAAATAATCTAGGACCTTTGAATTCATGCCCAGCTCCAACAACACAAACAAAGCCACAGAAGGTAAACATTCATCAGTTTAATGGTGCTTCATAGTCTTACTTGATTCATTGACATACTACAAAATACTGTGACAAAATACTATAGACAGCTTGAGCAGACTAAATAATAACTGTAGTCATTGAAAAGAACAGTACTTACTCTATGTAGAAGTTCATTTAATGATCCATTTGGCATATATTCAGTAACTATGCCCAAAAATTCAGGCTCATTGCAAATTCCCAAAATTGGAAGAATGTAACTAAATCTAGCTTTATGTAGTATTTCAGCTTCTCGTAAGATATCATTTCTTTCACTAAGGAAAAAAAGGATAATTATTTCAGATAGTGAAAAACATACAATGACCACATCCACAGATTAACTAAACTTGGATTTTTTTTTTTTTATTAATTAGCTATGTAGCCTCATGTGAGTTTTCAACTGTGTTCCTTAGTTTCATCACATTTAAAACAGAGATGCTATTCACTCTATGTATTCTACTGGTCTGTTTAGAGAGCAGCCAAAATAGCTTCTACAAACCACCAGTGGTAAAAGTGCTGGACATGGTTCTTACTGTACTTTCCACTGATGGTAAAAGCGCCACCCACGGTTATTACAGCGCTTCTCCTAGGAAAGAGAAGGAGCCATGAGAGAGGAAGCTCCCCAAGCTGACCTACTTTACAATGACTGATGCCTGAACTATTTAAATTACTAAGATTGTTTTATCCTAAAAGGAATACACTTGATTAGCATAATGTTACATTCTAACACGAATTCTAAAATGTTTAAACATTGCAGATGTAATTGTTTCTCAACCTTCTCAATGCAAGGCTCCTTTAACACAGTTCCTCATCTTGTGGTGACCCCCAACCATAAAATTACTTTGTTGCTACTTCCCCACTGTAATTTTGGCTACTGTTATGAATAGTAATGTAAATATCTGTGTTTTCCAATGCTCTTCGGTGAACCCTGTGAAAGGGGTCATGATCCATAGGTTGAGAACCACTGGCTGAGGTGATGATGGCTATATCAAAGTCAGTAACGCTGAGAAATTACACACCAAACTCAGGAAAAGAACAGAGAACAGGGAAGCACTCATAGCCGATCCCTGGTATACCACATGCCTTGGGCACGAATAAAAGAGGTTAACTTTTAGTACAACTAGAGTTATGGTTAGTATTTCAGAGCCTACAAACAAAAAGAGGCATCTTTGCCTTCAAGGCCCATAATTCACGTTAGAAAAGTAAACAATACAAGGAAGAATGTGATAACTACCATATTTTACATACATATACATGTATATACATATACATACATACGTACACACACATATAAAGGAGAAAGAAAAGCAAACTATGGGGCATGCAGAGGGGAAAGAATTTTGAGCAAGGCCAAGTCACCGCAGCTTTCCCAAGGCAGGCTCTCAGCAGAACCTGAAGTATGGCTGGAATTTAGCACCAGAGAGAAGGCATCCCCAGGACTTACAAGGAAGCCTCTTATCCAGTAACAGTTGATGCTCAGCATCCGCATGCCATATGAATTAAGGAAGTGAAAGTAAAACTAACTGATATGAACTAGGGTATGTGACCGTCATGTAAAAGGAGGGATGGTCAAACAGACGTTCCAGGATGCTAAGACTCCCCAGGACTTCATCTGATGAGCGCTGTGACCAAAGGTCCTGAGCAAGAGAAGTCAGTGAGACGAAGTGCCTTGGCCAGCATACGGATTTAACAGAAAGAGGAACAGTTTTGAAGATTGTAGTAATTTAGATACAAAGCAGGGGGAGCCTGAAACTATAAAGCACTAATGAAAGAAAAAAGAAAACACTGGCTGAGAAGAATGGTAGATGCTGGGACTTAAAAAAAAATACAAAGAAAGAGAAATTATATTGACGTCATCATCTTTTTTTTTCTCCGTCCAGATGCATGGGTGTTGGTAGCTATGACATAAATAGAAACACTTCCAGGAGAAGACTATTGGGTAAGTGATGATGCTCATGCTGGTTCTTGAGAAACCCAAGCTCTAGATGGATTGGATTTAAGTCAGATTCAAATTGCAGCCCTGGTACTCTCAGGTCTGTGTTTTCCTATCTTATTGCTTGACCAGAAAAGTAAGTTGGACAGTTTGTAAGGTTAGATTTCAACATGACTGAGGGGAAAAATAAAATTAAAAGCTAAAAAAGCTAAAAAATGAAGGACAGTTTCAATAAGTATATCACCAAAATTATCCAACTCAAATTTTAATAGGGAATAGTTACCCCATATCCAGGGTACCTGAACAACCAATATGAATGAGGTCGTCTATCCATTAAGGTAGGAAGAAAGCTACGGAAGGCCCATTCATTGGTTACAGAGAAGGACTCATTAATCATTAAAATAACATGTAACGTCACATAAACTTATTTTCCTTTCAGGTCATCTTAAAGAACAATGGGTACTTTATCTACAGTAGAGACAACAAACACAGATATGTGTTAATTATTCCTATTTTATTAATGAGGAAATAAGACATGTGGAGTCAATTGCAGATGCTCAGGCCTGTGCGCTCATTAAGATCTTAGGCAACAAGAGAAAAGAACGCAGTGCAGTAAGGTCCCAGGATTTTGTTGTTCTTAGGAAGACAATTTCCTATCCATTAAAAAAAAAAAAACTGTACAGTGACGTGGCTGGTGAATACGGGAAAAGCAACTTCGTCTTTATCCCTTGGCCCACAAAAAGCAGAAAGCTTAGGTAAATAAAAACCTTGAAAAGCAGAGTCCAAAGTGAGAAGTCAGCTAGCTTTGGTATACTTAGTGGTCTATGAGTGCTACACATCCAGAGAATATTTGTTTACTTGGCTTCTGACCGACTGAAACACCAGCACTGGCTCCACCACTGTGAGGCCCAGTATGAGCAGGCACTACACCTTGTACATTCTTCAATCTGGATCAAGGTACACAAAAAGTTTTAGTGTTCCAAACTACAATGTGATCTAGCCCACGGTGAGGAAAAAAAGCTACAGGATGAAGCCAGATGAGGTGTCTGATGTTGGATCTGACCTCACACCAGACATGAACAGCCTCTGGCCAATGCCTTCGGCATTTTCACGCTAGATCCAGAAGAGAACGTGGCAACCACGGACGTCTGGTTAAACTCCCGAGAAAAGGAAAGCACAAGACTACTGACTAGACCATTGACAAACACACACAGTTACAAAGCCTTGGTATTTAATTGTAATGTTTTCCTGGAAACAGAAACCAACGCTTTTACGCTTTTTTCTTTCTTTTTCCTGATGTGGAAACTGGACCCAACGAATATCAGAACATGAGGCGGTCAAATGTTTTTTTTTAAATATTCACTATTTTTGACCATTTGACAACCTTTGAATTCAATTTACTGTTACAAAAACAGCGCACACTGCCTTTGAGGACTTCCAAAGTAAGAGCTAGAACAACTGCTAATGTAGAGTCTGATAGCTGAACTTCATGACTGCATAGAATAAGCCACAAACAAGACAAAACCAACCAAACCGCACCAAAACATGCAAGCTTTGGAGCAGCACTGATGAATAAAAATACGGAGTGGAAAACATATACGACCCTAGAAAAATATTTTGACACGTAGCCAATATAAAAACATCGGCACTTTTTTTTTGGGGACTAAATGTTCAAAATGCACTCACTGTATATCTTATTTCCGACAGCCCAGAGCTCTTGCGGCTAACAGCTAGCTAAAAATAGAGTTAAACCATGAGCATCAACACACGTCGGATTCAATAAACAGGCTTTTACGGGCTGCCGTGATTGCCGGTTTTTGGAGGAGAAGCGAGCGGGAAAGTGTGGCGCCGTCCAGGTCAGTTCCTGCCTCGGACCCCCTACCTGTCCAGCAGCGGCGTGTGGATGTGCAGGTGCTTCACGGCCACCCGCACGCGCCAGTCCGCGTGGCGTGCCGACGACACGGTGCCCGAGGCGCCGCGGCTGAGGTAGTGCAGGTCGGCGAGCTTGTGGTAGGGGATGGGGGGCAGCGCGCTGCAGATGGTGTCCCCGTCCATGGCTCTGGTTGAGCGGCGGCGTCAGGTCGCGGGGCGGCCCATTCCCGCGTGGCCGCTGCAGTTCCGGCCGGGCCAGCTGTCCCTGGAAGCCGGTCGGGTCTGCGGCCGCGCCAGGGCTGACCTTCCTCCGCCCTCCTCCGCCCTCCGCGCTCCGCGCTCCTCCCTCGGCGGACCCCGCCCTCCGTCCGCTTCTCCTTCTGCGTTTCCTTCCTCCACCCAGCTCGTCGGCGGGACTCTCCCGGCTGGGCCTTCCCCGCCGGGCCCTCCCCTACCGGCCCCTACCTCCGCAGGCCCCGCCCCTGCTAGGTCCTTCCTCCGCAGGCTCCTCCCTCCAAGGCTCCGCCCTCACCAGGCCCTCCTTCCATAGGCTTCTCCCCCTTCGGCCCCCGCCCTCCGCAGGCTCCACCTTCCGCAGGCTCCTCTCTCCCTGCAAGCTCCGCCCTCCACAGGCCCTTTCCTCTGCAGGCTCCACCCTCCGCAGGTTCCTCCCTCCGCAGGCCCCTCCCTCCACATGCTCCGCCTTCCCTAGGCTCCTCCCCTACTGGTCCGTCCCTCCGCAGGCTCCTCCCCTGCTGAATCCCCTCCCTCCGTAGGCCACACCCTCCGCAGGTCCCTCCCCTGCCGGACCCTCCCTCCGCAGACTTCTCATTCCTCAGGCCCCTCCCTCCACATGCTCCGCCCTCCTCAGGCTCCTCCCCCTATGACCCCTCCCTCCGCAGGCCCCGCCTTCTGCAGGCTCTCAGCAGGGCTCAGGAGCCTCCAATCCCCTCCCCCAGGCCTGGAGCAATTTTCCTCCGGAAAGTCTCCGCAGCGGTGTCCACGGTGGTGTCAGGTGGGCAGGCCGGATTTTCCTTTGGCCCGCGTGTCTGCTTTAGTCTCCAAACTCCAGAAGTGATGGGGCGGAGGTGACTTCCTGAGCGGTAACCTCCAGTGCAGCCTTTACTCAGTGGCTGCTGCTTCAGGAGTAGGATGGAGAGGTAAGCGCTGTCTTTGTGACACATTGAGGTGTTTAGCTCCCGCGACGTGCTCTTCTACCGGGAAAGTGTTTCTGTTTTTATCCTCCAAAGCCTACAAGCAAATCGAAAACCATAACCATTTCTTGTGTTTGGGAAGGCCGCTATCCAAAAATAAGTGAACAAACAAACTACCCAAACCCGAGCACTATTCCATCTTTTTACTTTAAATACCTTTCTATTTAATGACTGTTCTATAGGGTGTTTGCCACAAATGGTTATCTCATATTTGTGAGCGATTTAGTTTCATGGTTCCACATCCACCAGAATACTAAAATCTGTAATTGTGTCCCTTATATGAAAAGTGTTATATATATATATTATAGACACATCCTTTCCTAAACTTTTCTTCTTCACAGTTGAGCCTACAGTTTAGAAGATGTGTTCTTAGGCTGGAGACAGAGCCCAGTCATAACGAGGACTTGTGGAGGACCGGAATTTTGTTCTTAGCATCACATCTGGTGGCTCACAGCAGGCTGTACCTCCAGCTCCAGGGTATCTGACCCCCTCTTCTGACTTCTTCAGGTAATACACATACAGATAAATAAAAATCTGGTGACACACCTTCAACCAGGCACTCTGGGAGGCCTAGGCATTTCTGAGCTGGAGTCCAGGCTGGTCTTCAGAGTGAGTTCCAGGACAGTCAAAACTACACAGGGAAACTCGATTTCAACAAACAAACTAAAACCCTAAATAAATAATACATAAAATAAAGCTTTAAAAATAAGTATTTACTTACATATGGAGTTGAACGACATATATGTATAGATTCCCAGCTAAGAATATATAATACATTTGGAAAAATGTGCATATATACACCACATTTCCACAATCAACTTATTAAAGATAGAAAGCCTAAGATATTAATATGAGAGTAGATCTACTAACCAAGAACAAAAACTTAGTTAAAACAGGCAAATTAGCCTCAAAAATAAGCATCACATTTTTATGTTGAACTTCTTTATTCAAAATTCTATAAAATTGTGTCAAAATTTTACTGTGAATAAAGTTTGTTTGTGCCTGCTCTTTGTTAATTTAGGGAATAGTATAGCAGCTTTAAGTCATTTACGTCTTATTTAGAAATAAGACACATACATTTTGCAAAAGAAAGCAATTTTAAGGTGCTGGACAGATGGTTTAGAGGTTTAGAGCACTGGTTGCTTTTCCAGAGGACCTGAGTTTAATACCCAACACCCACATG
>JAQHUG010000131.1:3998006-4018046 GCA_028555095.1 Dicrostonyx torquatus
TTGCTTACCCAAGCAATATTGAGTCTGGGTTCCTTCTTGTGGAATAGGCTTTAAGTCAAATCAGACATTGGTCGGCTACTTGTGCCACTCACCACCCTAGCATATTTTGCAGGCAGGCCAGATTGTAGGGTTTTTGTAAATGGATTTTTCTTTGGGCTGCCAGCTGACAAAAAAAAACCCATGAGACTTATTATTAATTATAAAAGCTCAGCCTATAGCGTAGGCTTGTCCATAACTTAAATTAACTTATTTATATTAATCTACATTTTGCATCATGACTTTTTACTGCTCTTCTGTCTTTACCTTCTGTTTTCTCTCTGCATCTTCTGGCATCTCTCTTCTACCTAAATTCATCTTCACTCCTTCTCTTAATGCCTGGAAGTCAGACCTAATCTTTTTTTTTTTTGCCTAACTATTAGCATTTAAACTTTTTATTAAACCATCAGAAGGTGCCTTGGAGAAGACACATCTTCAAAATGCACAAAATGATTATTTCCCAAGAGGTTTCTATTATTGTGAAGAGACACCATGACCACAGCAACTCTTATAAAGGAAAACATCCAACTGGGGGGATTTTATAGCTTCAGAGAGTGGCAGGAAGCATGGCGGCATGCAGACAAGTGTGGTGCTGGAGAAGTACCTGAGAGTCCTACATCTTGCAGGCAATAGGAGGTCAACTGAGACACTGGGCCTCAAAGCCTAGCCCCCACAGTGACACACTTCTCTAACAAGGTCATACCCACTCCAGCAAAGCCATACCTAATAGTGCCACTCCCTTTGAGATTATGGGGGCCAATTACATTCAAACTACCACATTTTACTCCCTGGCCCCATAAGCTTGTAACAATATCATAATGCAAAATGCATTTAGTCTATCCTCAAAAGTCCCCACAGTCTATCACAGTCTCAACCATGTTTTAAAGTCCAAAGTTCAAAGTCTCTTCTGAGATTTATGCAATCTATTATCCCTAATCACCTCTAAAAAATCAAAATAGAAAAGCAGGTTACATGCTTCCAACATACAATGGCACAGGATATATATTACCATTCCAAAATGCAGGGAAGGGAGTGTAGTGAGGAAATAGTGGACCAAAGAAACATCAAAAACCAGCTTGGTGAATTCTAAACTCTGCTTTTCCCTGTCTGATGTCCAGATACTCTTCAGATCTCCAACTCCTTTCAGCTTTGTTGACTGCAGCACACTTAGTCCTTGTTAGCAGCTCTCCTCGGCCGATGTCCCATGACTCTGGCCTCTCTAACATCTCAGGGTCTCCAAGGCAACCCAGGCTTCAACTTCACAGCTTCATGCAATGGGCTCTCTTCTAGGCCTCCGTTCAGGGACACCCTTGACACATGCTTGGCCTCAGTGACTTTCCTTAGGCATGCAGCCAAAAGCTCCAAATTCTGCTGCTTCCTTGGGCTGGAACACAGCTCCTCTTTAAAATACATCTTCACCAGCTGTCTGTTCTTCACTGCCTGAGTTGGGTTACCCTGAAACTGAATCTGTACACCAAGCTGGCCTAAAACTCAGAGATGTACCAGCCTCTGCCTTCCCAGTGCTGGGATTAAAGATGTGCCCCTTCACAGGAGGCTCTAAGTTGTTAGTTCCTTTCACAACTTGGAAATTTGGCAGAGTGGGTTCTTGCCCTGAGGTCATCACTCCCTATATTTCATTTTTTAACTTGTTTATTTGCTTAAACTCAGGATTTACTTCCATCCCACTTCCTGATGCTCTCTCATTTTTCCTCAAAATTTACATTGTGTAATGTATTCTGCTCAGCTTGTTCATTTTCATTATAAATCTTCTCAGAATTACCACTAGTAACTACATACTCAAGTCTATAGACTGTTTTTAGAATTCCTCTGCCAATGGAATTAATCCAAAGCTCTTCACTTTAGTCTCAGGCAGAGTCTTTGGACTAGGGCAAAAGGTAGCCACTTCCTTGACCAAAATATCACAAGAATGATCTCTAGGCAACATGCTAAAATTCTCCTCTTCTGAAACCTCTCGAGTGTTTTCCATGTTCCTACTTGTATGGCCCATTAAGCAGCATTTAAAGGATTTCTCTGCTTTCATAATCCAAAGTACCAAAGTCCAAATTCCTCCAAACAAAACCAAGGTCAGGCTTATCACAACAGTATCCCAGTCCCTGGTACTAACTTCTATCTTCATTAGGGTTTCTATTGCTGTGAGTAAACACCATGACCACAGTAATTCTTATAAAGGAAAACATTTAATTGGGGAGCTTTGTTATAGTTTCGGAGGTTCAGTTCCTTATCATCATGATGGCAAGCATGGCAGTGTTGGAGAAGTAACTGAGAATCCTACATCTTTCAGGAACCAGGGAGTTGACTGAGACACTAGACAGTATCCTGAGTATAGGAAATGTCAAAGCCCACCCCCACAGTGACTCACTTCCTCCAGAAAGTCTACAGCCATTCCAACAAAACCACACCTCCTAATAGTGGCACTCCCTATGAGATTATGGGGACCAATTATATTCAAACTACCACAAGGGCCTTTTGGTCAGTTTTTGGAGAGTGACCAATAGTCTGAGATATTTGAGGTTTTCATGGGGCCCTGAAGACAGACCCTAAAAAGAAATCCCACACTAGCTCAGAATTGAGCATAATAATGGGTTATTTATTTAGGGGTAGACTCACAGATCATAGTCCTCTACTCGAACGGGGAACAGCAACCAAATTCCACATCCAGAAGAGAGAGTGAACACATGCTTCACATGAGCATTTATAGTATAAGAGACCATGCCCAAGTGGGTAGGTAACTTACAGGCTACTGGTTGTAGGGTTTCCTACAGCAAGGCCCCACTGGCTAATGCCTCAACTAGATGTAACACATTCCTGGACTGGAGGTTTCTTTTCATGGTGTAACTTGTTTAGGTGGAACTTTGCCTCCACCATCATTTGGTGACTCCATTGACATTCCTTTCATATTTGTATATGTTTCAGGAAGTTTCCACTGTAACAGGTTCTTGTATGACTCTCAAATTCCCCCACTGTTAGCTTACCTTCTCCTTTTCCCCCTCTTTCTTCCATTGTTCTGTCCACTTAATCCTTCCATTTCAGTCTCCCCTCTGTCTCTCCCTAATAATATATCTTATTTCACCTTCCTATGAAGATCCTTTCCACTAGTCTGTTACTAGGTTCATAGCCTCTGTGGTTATAGAAATTATAGCATGCATACCCAAAGCTTCAATGCATCCACATACAGCAGAAAACATAACACATTTGTCTTTTTGGCACTGGGTTACCTCACTCAGGATGTTTTTAATATTCCATCCATTTACCTATAAATGTCTAAATTTCAGTTTTTAAAACAGATGAATAATATTCCATTTTGGAAGGAAGATAGCATGTAGGCAGACGTGATGCTGGAGAGGTAGCCGAGAGTTCTACATCTGGATTGGCAGATAGCAGGAAAAGAGAGAGATACTTGGTCTGGCTTGAGTACTTGAAACATCACAGCCCACCCTGGTGGCATACATCCTCCAAGTTCACACCCACTCCAACAAGAACACACTTCCTAATAGTGCCAGTGCCTATGAACTTGTGGGACCATTTCCGTTCAAATTATCACAACTGATAACACGGATACTAAGACCAACAATTGATAAATAAGACCTCATGAAGCTGAAAAGGGTTTGTATGATAAAGGACAGTATCATTTGGGAAAAGCATCGGGGTACATATGGGACAAGATCTTTACCAGTTACACAAGTAGTTTAGTATCTAAAATATATAAAGAACTAAAAATACTGTATACCAAGGAAATAAATAACGCCATTATGATGGGGTAAGAACTAAATAGAGAGTTGTCAAAAGATGAAACACAGATGGATGAGAAACACTTGAAATGTTCCACATCCTTAGTCAGCAGGGGAGTGCAAGTTGAAACCACTTTGATATTTCACTCTGCACATTAGAATGGTGAAGATCAATAAAGCAAATGACAGATCATGCTGGAAAGGACATAGGGAAATGACAAACTTATTCATTGCTGCTGGGGGTACAAATTTGTACAGCCACTATGGAAATCAGTGTGGCGGTTCCTCGGGAAGCTGGGAATAGATCTTCCTCAAGATCCTGCAGTGTTATTCTTGGGCCTATACCCAAAGGACTCTGCATCCTTCTCCTCCAGTGGCTCTCAACATTCTTAATGCTGCAGCTGTTTAATATATTCCTCACGTTGTAGTGACCCTCACCCATTAAATTGTTTCCAACCAATCTCATAGCTGGAATTTTCCTTTTGTTGATTGTGAATTGTGATCGAAATCTGTGTTTTCTGATGGTCTTAGGGGACTGCTGTGGAAGGGTTGTTTGACTCCCCACGGGGTTGCGACCCACAATTTGAGAACCAATGTTCTACCTGTTCTCATCCAATCATGTCCTAGGAGCTTCATATATGTGGTTATGTCACTTAGTGTTGGTTGCTGTGTTCCTTAGTGTTTTGTATACTTGACATGAGTTAGGATCGTCTGGGAAGAGGAAAACTCAACTGAGAAAAGGACTCCATCAAATTGGCCTACAGGGAAGTCTGTCGGGGGTGTTTCTTGATTACAGATGTGCAAGGGCTCAGCCTATTGTAGGTGCTACTCTTTGGCCTTTAGGTATCCCTGTGAGGGATTTTCTGGATTAGATTAATGGATGTGGACAGAGGCACCATTAAAGTGGGTTGCACCATATCATATGCTGGGGTCCTGGACTTGATAAAAAGCAGAAAGCAAATTGAGAACAGGCATTCAATGATCTGTCCATCTTCACTACTCTCTTGGCAGCTACCTAAGGCTGCTACTACAATAACATCATGATACACTGTGCTCTCAAAGTGTGAGCCACAATGAACCTTTTAGTTGTAGTTTTTAGATATTCTGTCATAGTAATTAGACAAATAACCAAGACATCAATCAAGCTAGAAAAGTTCTGTACCAGAATATAATGTAGGAATCTATTGGCTTTTCTGCTAGAAGGTAGTCAACCTGAAGAATTTTATAACTCCTAATTTAATGTATTAGATCACAGAGCTCAGGGTTTAGTACCTTCTGAGTTAGTGTCTTATAGTATTAATGGCAGTCTAACATGGTGCCAAAGACACTGTAGAGTACAGTCATTGTGAGTTTGAGACTATTTTTTTAATGCATGTGAGTCATGAATAGTCTGTTTTATTCTCCAACAAATAATTGTTTTTATATCATAATTGTTACATCCCTGTACATAAATGTATAATGTATTTCTACAGTCATTATTTGAATGACCAGTTGGAGATGATAGACATGTATCACCAGTTCACTCTCAACAATAAAGTTCAGAAAAAGCACACATAGACTTCTCCTTAGTTTCATTTCTGTGATGAGAATAAAGCTACAGAGGTAGGAGCCCAGCATTCTCTGGGTGCTGGTGTGAATCACCTCTGATTCATACATGTACTTTCATAGCCTTAATAGCGAAGGATATTTGGAGATAAAAAGATTAGAGTAATTTTCAGCTCTTTAAATTATAGGTTGACATCTTTTGTTAGGATTAATTTCCCTGGTACAACATGTTTTTAGGCTTTTCTTTTGTGTTATTTTTGACTTAGATTTTTAAATCCTCCAATCATGAAAAATCAAATGTCTTTCTGGACCCTGCTGCTCTATAATTAGGGAGCATAATGAAGATGTCTTTTAGGATTCTCTGATGTGTCTGTACTAGAGAGAAAAAGATAGAATTCTGGCCATGGTTCACAAAATTCAGGATTTATTTTCAAATAACTTCCCAGAAAGGGTTAGGATTTTGTATGGTTAGGGAAAACCAGAATGCTGGTGCCTCTAAAAAGGGAATCTGCACATTCATATTGCACTGGAAGTCTGTGCTGCTGGGAGTGGAGTGAGGCTCAGTGCCGGGAGGGCTCACAGGACCTCACAGCCACTTCTCTTCTCCTCTGGGGAGCTTACCAGTCACCTTTGTCACTACACTCTGGCCTCATGCCCTTACAAAATCACCAAGAGCGACTGCAGCCGCTAATGAGAATTTATCCGAGATACAAGGAAAGCAGAAAATTAGAACACCATGTTGCATGCTTTTCATAGTACAGAACTGGGCCTGCTGCTAACTAATTGTATTGTAGAATAAAAGATAGGCCATACTTCTGTAACTTTGGTACTTCTTAGGGTTTGCCTAATAATGATAATAGAGAAAAATATGATAAAAACAGTTAATTTAGATAATGTTTGTCTTTCAAAATACAGTACTACAAAAAAGGACAGCCACAAAAAGGAGAATATGTTAGCAAAACACATCTGATGATGAACTTGTCTGATATAAAAAACATACAGTTCAATATAAATGATAAACATCTGGTAGCAAAAACAGGTTTTGGTAGGTGTTTTATTAAATAGTGTGAATAGCAAATAAGGATGTGGAAAGATGTTCAATATTAGTTACTAAGAGAATAAAAATCAAAAACATGATGGACTGTCCACCAAAGAGTGGTCTGGAGTGATTTTTAAATTCTAAATTAATTAATTTATTATGTGTATGTGAATGCCACAGCATGTGGGTGGAGCTAGGGAGATAACATGGTAGTTGAATCTCCCTAACATTTGTGTCTCAGAATTTAAACTCAAGTTGCCAGACTTGGTGACAAGTTTCTTTATCTGCTGAGCCATCTTGTTTGCTCTACTTACTTTTAATAGATATCCCAAGTAGGTCTCATGTACTAACAAATAAGAACCTCACTCTAAGGAATGATTTAGTTCTTCTTGAGTTGTTGGCCAACGCAGTCACATACAGCTGTTGCCTTTAGTTTTGGTTCCCTTCTAGAACTTGACAGTAAGACTCCATTGCTGAAGACATATACTTGTGCCATAGAATATGGAAACTCAAGATTGTACTCACCTGGAAGCTTCATCTCTACTAGACAGTTTTCCTAGTGCTGGAGATACTGTTCATGTTGTCAGAGAAAAAGGTAATCATCAATTTTACCCAGCTATGTACCCTGCCGGCTCCACCAGGAACTGGTCTGACAAGACATATCCCTTTGTGCAAGGCCAGCATCAATGTTCTGGGAATAACCATGGAGCATATCATATATCATATCTATATCATGCCTCTCCCCTATGAATCCAGGATCTTCACGGAAGAGGGACCATGAAGGTCATAAGAGCCTGGGGTGGTAGGTAATTCTAAAGAAATAGTATTTTCTGGATACAGCGGTGCTGTTGCATGAATGAATTTATAGAAGTTGTGACAGCATGCACAAGACCCATATAAGCTCAAGCCAGGCAAAATTCCATCATGGAAGAGAGGATAGACACATATTATGTGAGTAAAAGATCCCATTTTGAAAATATTATATATGATTTCATTTATTTAACATTCTAGAAAAATGGGTGGGGAAAGAATTGACTACAAAAATGTAAAAAAAGATGACTAAGAATAAAAAGTCATCTTTTTTTACATCTTAGTTGTTGTAAAATCTCATAAAATTATGTACTTCAGGTTGATGAATTTTACTGAACATAAATTATACATTAATATAGTAGATTGAAAGTATGTAGAGAAGAAATTAAAATTTAGAGGATAAAGAAAGAAAACCCTTCATGATACTTAAGGACTTTGTCTTGGTTAGTTTTATGTCAACTTGGCCCAAGCTAGAATCATCAGAGGGGAAGAAGCCTTAATTAAAAAAAACAAAACCCTCCATAACATCAGGTTGAAGGCAAGCCTGTAAGGCATTTTCTTAGTTATTGATTGATGGGGGAAGACCCATCCCCTTGTTGGAGGGAGCTCCTTTGGGCTGGTGGTCCTGGTTCTGTAAGAAGGCTGAAAAAGCCATGTAAAGGTAGCCGATGAGCAGCACCCCTTGATGGTCTCTCTATCAGTTCCTGTCTCCAGGTTTCTGCCATCTTGAATTCCTCTGCTCACTGGTTTCGATGATGAACTGTTACATGGAACTGTGAGTGAAGTTTTCTACATTTTCTACCCAAGTTGGTTTTGATCATGGTGTTTCATCAGAGTTTCGCATTAAAACGCCAGTGCTCAGGAAATGATGTTGTCTATGACAAAGTCTTCACAAAAGAAAAGGAATAGTTAATCAATTAATGGGAGAAAAAAATTGCATGCTATAGACATCTGACAGTAGGTTAATATGTAGAACACATAAAGAACATGGAAAACTGAAGAAAAAGAACCCAAACAACCCCATTGATAAATGGGAGAATGAGATGAAATCAACAACAAAGCAAATACATTAATTTTCTTAAATCTCATTTTAGTTAGTGTGACAGTCATTAAGAAAACAAAGAACAACAAATTCTGGCAAATATGTGAACAAAATGGACCACTTACACTTACAAACTTGTCTGGCTATTGTGGAAATCAATATGAAGGTCCCTGAAATCAACTAAGAATTAGTCTATCCTGTGACCCAGCTATATCATCCTTAGGCCTTTATCCTGAAGACCCTAAGTCAACTTAACACAAGAATACTTGAACATCAAAGTTTATTGCAGCACTACTCATGATAGCCAAGCTGTGGAGTGAATCTACATGTCCAAAAACAGAGAACTGGATGAAGAAAATGGATATATGTGCACAATGGATTTTTTCAGTAATAAAGATGAATGAAGTTTTGTTATTTGTAGAAAAAAGAGTAGAACTGGAGATATTCATATTAAGAAAAATAAGCCAGTCTCAGAAAGATGAATAAAGTTTTCTGCCATTTGTGTTCACAGGTACATAAGCAGCATGCCCAGGGCTGCACAGGTCTGCATCAGGTCCTCTTTAAATGTATTATGGCTTCCAGTTTAGTAATTTTTGTTGGATTTCTGAGTGTGCAAATGAGTGCATTGTGTGCAAATGATTCTTGTGCCTTCTCTTGGGCCTTTTTTCTTTTGTTTGTCTTGTACAACTCCAATGTGGTGTTTTTTGTTTTATGTCCTTTTATTATTAAAAATATTTTATAGTGTTACATAAAATCATGTATGTATACATGGCATGGAAGCAGAAGCTAGACTGTATCATGGAACAAAGAGAACTAATGGGAGATGAATTGACAAGAATGGAGAGGATAGCAGTCTTGGGGCTGTGCTTATGTACAATATAACTTGTATAAAATGTTCTTATTTAACAGAGTACCATGTGTAGTAGTATATTCAAGGAGGAATGAGGTTTCAGATGCTGATGGTTCAGCAAGACAAAGAGTGGACACATTGAATACAGCAACCATATTTGAAAGGAAATACTTTCTCTTGATAAAATCATCTGGTTAGGGTTGGTGAGAATCGAGTCAAAAGAGAATGGATGAAGACTTGGAATTATTGGCTATAGAAAATTCTAAATTAAGAGTCTTGTAAATGGATAGTATTCAATGGTGTGTAGGCTAGAGGGTAAGTAAGGAAATGAGCATTTTCATTTTTTTTAAAGATAGAAGCAAAAACAAAGCAATAACTTTGTTTTTATGCTCACGAGAAAAGGAGTCATCAGAGGAAGAAACATTAAAGGCAACAAAGAAGGGTATTTTTAGGAGTGATGTCCTTGAGTAGGAAAATGTTGATGGCTCCTAGTCAATAAAGTGAAACATTGCCTTTAAATTATGGACAATTTGTGCATGTAAACAGGGAACAAGTGGAGTGACTCCCCATCTCTATCTCTGTCTCTCTNTTATGCATAGTTAGAGGCTTGGCTCAGTGACTGGGTAATTGCTTGACATGTATAAGGACTTAGGTTTAATTCTTAATATCCTACAAAAATGCATAGATTTCCTGGCTCATGCATGACCTGTTATGAATGTCTGTAGATGAAGCATTTTGATACATATGAAAGAAATCACTGAGTTAACAACTCTACAAACAAATGTACAAAAAAGTATTACCTGGAAGTACCCAGACCATAGTGAATAATGCAGGTCTCTGTAATTAAAGCAATAAACTTCGAGGTGAATAAGTAGCCTAGGTTACACATAAGCAAGTGACAGCACACGCTTTGAGTCAGCCTGTAAGTCTTCCTGATAAAGTTGCTTACCTTACTCCAGAGGAATCTGCTGTGACATTGAGCTGATACATGGCTCGTGGCTCAGCTGTAAAGGTAACTCCCACTTCCATATCTTGGAAGACTATCCTGTTTGGGTACAAGATTTTGAGGGGCAAAAATTTGAGTAGTTTTATCAACGACTACTGGTGTTCATATTTTTACTATTGGACATAAAGACTGAGATATTCTTCTAACTTGTTAAAAATAATGGACACTTACAAATGTAGAATCCCAAAGTTGTTGTCATTGCACCTGTTTATCAATCACTGGGTAAGTTACAGAAGGTGTTATTTTCTAAAACAATGACATAAATGACATTCCAGTTTCTCTTCTCTATACTGATGCCACAAATAGATCCTCTGGTAACTTATAACTATTAAATTTCATCTAAGACAGTTTTCAATTCCCTAAATTGTACACTGGTGATTCTCACAGTTTCCCCAGTTTCAAAATAAATTGGGAGAAGTAGTTTATTAAAAATAAAATCACCAGGTCCAATTTTAAACATTTCTGATTCAGGGCTGTAGAATGCTGGGGAACCTGTGTTTCTGGCAAGTTGCCGGGTGTCTTCATCACTGCTCTAAGAGGACGAGTAGTATTTGGATCTTCTCTCCTGCTTTTTGTAGGATCTTACACTACCACTCTCTGAGTTCTAGAGTAGTGAAGGAGCTGAGGGAAGATGTAAATGATGAATTTACAGCTAGAGTGATTATAAGGGAGCATGTCTTTGAAGAGTAGACTTGACCCTGGTCTTTCCCTTCTCTTCTTTCTAGGAGGACAAGCAAGCTCCCTTACAACATATTCTCTCCATCATGCTATCTTATCTTGCCTCAGGCTCAGAACAACCGAGTTAGTCAACCATGGGCTGGAATTACGAGCCAAGTAAACCTTTCCCTCCTTAAGTTGTTTTTCTCCTGTATTTTGTCACATAGATGAAACATGACGAATGCCCTTATGTTTCTGCTGTGGTTGCAGCTCTTACTGCCATGGCCTCCGTTAAGTCTCCCTGTAGGACCCAAATCGGATCACCTTCCTCCTAGGCTTCTTCATCTCATGTCTCCTTCTTAGCCTCTGCTTAGTACCTCACAATGACTGCTTAAAGTCTTAGGAACTGAACAGTGCCACCAGGGCCCTAAATTTTCTAACCCTTTCCTGTCTCTCCATGTCCAGCTTATAACTGAAACTTCTCACTTGTGATGCCTCCATCTCAAGGCTCTTCCTCAGTCCATAGCAGCTCCTCTGTTTCTGTTCTCGAATCATTCTTCCAAACATTCACCATTGGTGTATTGTCTTTCTGTAGTCTCAGTTTAAATATCAACCCATTGGAAGGTTTTCTTCATCCAGTACTCCTTCCTTGTCATGCTCTCTTGTGGTACTATGTTTTCCCTCCATAAGGCATGGAAATAAGTTTTAGCTACATGTTTACTTTTAAAATACTTTATTTTAAAATATGTCTTAACCTTTAGATGTTAATCTACATGAGAGCAGAAATCTTATACTGCATATGCAGAACCTCAAAAATTAATGTCCACAGAGTGGCACTGGGTATGTTTTGAAGAAATGAATGAAAGAAGAAAGGAATGGCAATGTGATAGGGTGNTTGGGCCTTTTTTCTTTTGTTTGTCTTGTACAACTCCAATGTGGTGTTTTTTGTTTTATGTCCTTTTATTATTAAAAATATTTTATAGTGTTACATAAAATCATGTATGTATACATGGCATGGAAGCAGAAGCTAGACTGTATCATGGAACAAAGAGAACTAATGGGAGATGAATTGACAAGAATGGAGAGGATAGCAGTCTTGGGGCTGTGCTTATGTACAATATAACTTGTATAAAATGTTCTTATTTAACAGAGTACCATGTGTAGTAGTATATTCAAGGAGGAATGAGGTTTCAGATGCTGATGGTTCAGCAAGACAAAGAGTGGACACATTGAATACAGCAACCATATTTGAAAGGAAATACTTTCTCTTGATAAAATCATCTGGTTAGGGTTGGTGAGAATCGAGTCAAAAGAGAATGGATGAAGACTTGGAATTATTGGCTATAGAAAATTCTAAATTAAGAGTCTTGTAAATGGATAGTATTCAATGGTGTGTAGGCTAGAGGGTAAGTAAGGAAATGAGCATTTTCATTTTTTTTAAAGATAGAAGCAAAAACAAAGCAATAACTTTGTTTTTATGCTCACGAGAAAAGGAGTCATCAGAGGAAGAAACATTAAAGGCAACAAAGAAGGGTATTTTTAGGAGTGATGTCCTTGAGTAGGAAAATGTTGATGGCTCCTAGTCAATAAAGTGAAACATTGCCTTTAAATTATGGACAATTTGTGCATGTAAACAGGGAACAAGTGGAGTGACTCCCCATCTCTATCTCTGTCTCTCTCTCTCTCTCTCACACACACACACACACGTACAAGCAGATAGACTAAGTCACGATGGGAGTTTGTAGCTATTTTCTTTCATTTCATTCTATTTTCTCAGAGATATAGCAAGTACCTGTACACAACTATAGATGGTTAATGAAGTCAGTGGTATTTTGGAGGTTTTTCTTTTTGCCTCACAGTGATTTGGGATTTTTTTAAGCCTTACAGATCTTTTGCTTATATGTCACAATTCTTGATTTTGTTTTTATGGGTTTTCTGTGTGTGCATGTGTGCATTGCAGCATCTGAATATATTTCTTGTGCCTTTTTCTTTCAACTTCCCCCTCATTTGTTCATTTTGTCTCATTCTTGTTTGTTTGCTTTTATTTTATATTTCATCATCACCATAATTTAGATGCCTGCTTGTCTTCTAATAAAAAAGAGAAAGAAATGATATGGATTTTATTGGGTGGGGCTGTAGGGAAGAATTGGGGGAAGCAAATCCATAATCAGAATATATTGTATGAAAACAATATATTTTCAATAAAAGTATTATCTCCTAAAGGTCAAGTTTAAAAGCTTGTCAGAGATTCGAGGCCAGGAAAGAATTTATGAAACACTTATATGTAGTTAGGATAGGAATAAAACAGGAAATATGGTTTGATTATTGAACAGCATAAAGAGCCTGCTTGACCATTTACATGTCTATGTGTTTTTATCCAATGTGCTTTTCATTTAGCTGCAAGGATACAAGTACATGGAGAGGTGTAATTCCTCAGTGTGAGAATTTTGCAAGAGAAAACAAGAAGAGATAGGCAAAGGAGTTGAAACTATGTACAAGAGAATGACTATAGTGATAGGTGGTGGATTTAAACTGTGAAAGGATTTAAACTGTGAGGGCATAAGGAGAATGATGGACAGTAAGAATGTAGTAGTAGAGATCCAGTCCAGGGACACTTGCAGAGGCAGGACTGAGCCAGCAACCTGGGCCAGAGCAGACCTGAGACAGCAAACTCCACAGGAGCAGGTACAGGGAAGCAACTTCTGAGCTAGTGGGCCAGAGACAGAGACCACTGGGGGTTTGGATTTAAATCTGGGACTTTCAAGGGATTATACCTAAGCCAGGATCCCTGTGGGTCTGGGCGTGAGTCTAGGACCTCCAAGGAACTAGGCCTGAGCCAAGATCTCTGAGGGTCTGGACATAAATCTGGGACCTCCCAGGGAGTAGGCAGGAACCAGAGATCTCTGCAGGTCCAGCATGAGTCTGAGCCCTCTGAGGGAGTAGATCGGAGCCAGAGTCCTTTACAGGACCAACTCCAAGCCAGGGACCTCTGCAGGAATTGATCCAGACCAAGGACATTTACAGAAACAGGTCTGAGCTGACAACCTAGGCTAGAGCAGGCCTGAGACAGCAAATTCCAAGGGAGTGGAGCAAAGCCAGGGAGTGCTATGTGACCTCTGGGAACACGGAGTGACCAGTGGGGTAACTAGAATTATGGTACTGAATGTACCGTGAGGAACAACCATCTGAGCCTTGGATTCATGGGCACCTAGAAGATTAATCAACAGAATCACAGACAGCCCCAGCCACACTTGCAACACAAAGAGCAACATGACACCAGTAAAGCCTAAAGACCTTACAACAGCAAGACTTGAATAACCAAATATAGATGACGCAGAAGAAAATGACCTAAAAGTTAACTTCAGAAGATGTTTGAAACTCTTAAAGAGGAAATGAGATATTCCCTCAAAGAAATGGAGAAAAAGACAAACAAAAAATTGGAAGACATCAGCAAATATCTTAAAGAAAACCAAGAAAAAGCAATCAAAAATATGAAAGAAACTATTCAAGACTTGAAACTGAAATAGAGACAATACACACACGGAGGGAATTACAGAAACAGAAATCGTGAGAAAAAGATCAGGAATCACAAATGGAAGCATAAACAGCAGAATACAAGAGTTGGAAGAGAGGATCTCAAGCGCTGAAGATAAACATCAAATCTAACAGAAGCTTAACCCAAAATATCCAGGATATTTAGGACACCATGAAAAGACTAAACCTAAGAATAATAGATATAGAAGAAGGAAAAATTCAACTCAAAAAAAAACAGAAAATATCTTTAACAAAAATCATAGAAGAAAACCTCCCCAACCTAAAGAAAAATATACTTATGAAGATGAAAGAAGTTTACAGAACTCCAAACAGACTGGCTCAAAAAAAAGTCTCCTTGCCACATAATAATCAAAACACTAAACATACAGAATAAGGAAAGACTATAAAGAGCCAGAAAGGAAAAAGATCAAGTAACATATAAAGGCAGGTTTATCAGAATTACACTTGACTTTTCACTGGAGAAAGCCAGAAGGTTGTGGTCAAGCATTATGCAGAAATTAAGAGACCACAGATGCCAGCACAGACTACTATACCCAGAAAAACTTTCAATCACCGTAGAAGTACAAAACAAGATATTCCATGACAAAACCAGATTTAACCAATACCTAGCCACAAACCCAGACCTAACACAAAATACTAGAAGGAAAACTCTAACTCAAGGAAATTGGCTACAACAACAAAAACACAGAAAATTGATAGTGTCATAGCAACAAATTCCAAAGAAGGGAAAAATGCACAAATTAACATCACAAATAATGAAAACTAAATTAACAGGAGATAACAATCACTGGTCATTAATATCCCTTAATATAAACTTACTCAACTCACCTATAACAAGGCACAGGCTAACAGATTGGCTAAGAAAACAAAATCCATCCTTCTGCTGCATACAAGAAACACACCTAAATCTCAAAGACAAATATCATCTCAAAGTAAAGTGTTGGGAAAAAATATTCCAATCAAATGGACCTAAGAAACAAGTGGGTGTAGCTATCCTAATATCTAACAAAATAGACTTCAAACTAAAATAAATAAAGAGACAAAGAAGGTCATTTTATATTAGTCAGAGGAAAAATCCTTCAAGAGGAAGTCTCAATCCTGAATACAAAGGTACCATCATATGTAAAAGAAACACTTCTAAAGATTAAATCATACATTAAACCATACACACTAATAGTGGGAGACTTCAACACTCCCCTCTCNAATCTCTCAAAACTGGGAGGTCAAGTGGTGGTTTTTAGACAAGTCATCAAAGAAGAGATAATGTGCAGTGACAAGGGAGACCTTTTCTGGGTAGTTTATATCTGTGCTAAACGCAGGTAAAATGCTCTAATATATATATTTTCATGTCAATCTGTGTAATGTATTTCCTAAAAATTCATGCTCTGACCCAGTTAGGATGTTAATTTGGATCATCTATGAAGCAGAGGACAAGATGAGATTAGAGGTGCAAGAGATTTTTTGGGCAGTGGGATGGGAGAACACTTGTGTGAAAAGTTGAAGATAGAAGAAGGGTTAGATCACCATTCCAGTGTGATTCTTATAAAGGAGAGATGGACATGAGTTTGGGTTCAAAGACTCTTAGATTGCAATATGACTCTTAGAATGTTCAGTAACATTTATGGCCAGTCCTTGAGCCTCAGTGGAAAATGTTGGTTCTTGCAGAAATAAGCCCTCTTCACTATACTAGGTTCGCATAGGTATTAGCCATAAATAGTTCTTAGGAAGTTGTGACTTCCTTCCAGATGCATTGGTAGATTAAGAGCATAGTACTCTGTTATAGGAACTCTGACGGGGCAGTTTGAAGCCAACTAGAACCCAAGGTGCATTTATTAAAAATTATTAGTATTATTTGATTTTTGACTATGATACTTTTTTTTTGTCAAGTGACAAATTTTCTATCTTCCTTACTAATGTCGGCAAGCTCTGTCATTACATGAATTAACTTCAAAAATTATTGTTAGCACTTAGGGCTATAAACTTTCCTTTTGGAACTGCTATTGATATGTCCCAGAGGTTTTATTATGTGGGGTTTTTATTTTCACTTAGTTCTAGAATATTTTCATTTCTTTCCTGATTTCTCTTTTGACCCAATTATCATTCAGTAATGAGGTATTTAATCTCTATAAATACTATGCTTATCAGAGTTTGTTTGCTCTTGATTTTAAATTTTATTGAGTAATGGTTGAATAGGATACATGGAGTTATTTAATACTTTCCTCATTTATTAAGATTTTCTTTGTATCCCAGCGTTTGGTCTATTTTAGAGAGGAATTTATATGCTACTGGGTAGAATGTATATTCATTGGCATGGGTGGGATAAAATATCTGTTAGGTCCACCTGTTGTTAGATGTCTTTTTATTCTGGGACCTTTCTCTTGCTCCTCTCTTTCTCTCTATCTATATGGTCCATCTATTGGTGAAAGTGGGGTATTGATATCTCCTATAGTTATTGGGTTTGTTTTAATTCATGTCTTTAATTCCACTAGTATGCTTTTTATGAAATTGGGTGCCCCAGAGTTTGGTGCATACATGTTTAATATTGTAATATTTTTCTGATTAATTGATCCCTTGACTGGAAGGAAGTGCCCTTCTTTGTCTCTTCTGATTAGTTTTTAATTTGAAGTCTATTATGCCTGCTATTAGGCTAGCAATGCCTGCTTGCTTCTTGATCATATTTTCTTAGAATACTTTTCCATCCTTTCACTTTAGGGTAGCACCGATCTTAAAAGCTAGGTAACAGATAGACAGATAGGTGAATTTTGTTTTTCTAGTCCATTCAACTAGCCTGTGTTTTTTGATTGGAGAGTTGAGGACATTTAAAACCCTGGTGGTTCTATGCAGTCAATTATTGGATCATGGTATGAGAAATCCTACCATACCTTTATCTCTCTCTTTACATGACAGCATTACTGTGTTTTGGTTGCATGGCTATTTCATTATTGATGAATGGTTAAGCAGTACTAATTTTCGTTATTACAAATAAATTATGGTGAACATGCATTTTGAGTAGTATTAATAAAGTTTAAATTTATCCATAAACAGTTCTTATGTAGAAATATATATGTTTAGTTTTCTTCAGTTGATACTTAATTTTGGGTAGAGCAATTATTCAGTGCTCAGTTTAGCACAAATTAAAACGTGATTATCAATGCACTAATTTTGAGTCATATTATGAATACACAAGGTGGCATTTTGCAATTTTATTGCCTAAAAGATACAAGTCAATGACTACTGCTATTGTCTTGCCTAACATCTTTGGGGACCGTACTCTTGTCATAGTTAGTTTATTCATAAAGAAACCTTCCTTAAAACTAGGTTGAAGGAGAAAGGAAAGTTTTAAGGAAATACTTATCATAATTCCACAGTGGATTAAAGGAAATTTCCTTGTTTTAAACGATGGTATATAAAGTTTGGAATAAGCAGTAGCAGTTTGTGAGTTTCACCAATGTGTAACATTTTTCCCTTTTGAAAAAAATGCTTTTCTGCTTTAATTTAAAAGATTCATGTTTTGCATTAGTATGCAAAATAATATTTTCTAGCTTATCTTTATCAAAAGGAAATTTTCATTTTCGGCAGTTCTTTTCTTTATTATTATATTTTTATTCATTTACATACCAACCACAGTTCATGATCCCTCCCCTTCTCCCACCCCTCCATTTCCCTCCAACCCCAACCCCTACATCCACTCCTCAGATAGGGTGAGGCCTCCCATAAGGAGTCAACCAAGCCTGGCACAGTAAGGTGAGGCAGGACCAAGTCCCTCCTTCCTGCATCAATGCTGATCAAGGCATGCCACCACAGGGAATGGGCTCCAAGATGCCAACTCATGCAACAGAGATAGATCCTGGTTTCAATCCCAGGGGCCCCTCAAACAGACCAAGCTACACAACTGTTGTTCACATGCAGAGAGCCTGGCTTGGTCCCATTCAGGAATCCCAACTGTTGATCTAGAGTCTGTGAGCTCCCACCAGCTCCGGTCAAATATCTATGTGAGTTTCCTCATCATGATCTTGACACTCCCCCCTCCCCTGTTCATAAAATCCCTCCTCTCTCTCTTCTGTTTAGCTCCAAGAGCTGGACCCAGTGCTTAGCTGTGGATCTCTGCATCTGCTTCCATCAGTTCCTGGATGAAGGTTCTATGATGGCAGTGTTACCCAGAGTCTCTGGAACTGTGGATTGTAATCTGGTTATCCTTTGTAGTCTAGTATCCGTTTATGAGTGAGTACATATCGTGTTTGTCGTTCTGGGTCTGGGTTGCCTCACTCAGGATTGTTTTTTTGTTCCATCCATTTGCCTGCAGATTTTATAATGTCATTTTTTTTTCAGCTGGGTAGTAGTCCATTGTGTCAATATACCTCCCACAGGGTTGTTGGCAGAACTAAGCTTTGTTTGCTGTATTGCACTGAGGCTCTCAGTTCTTGACATCTAGCAAATGGGGGCTGTGGCAAGCTCCTTGCTACAGGCCATTTTCATAGGAACTCAAGTTGCTTTGTTGCTAGAGGGTGTTGCCTTGCTAGACAGATGTCTCCATGTGCACTGCATCACCTTGTCCTGATTTATTGGCCAGGAGGTCACACACAGGTTCTGCCCACATTCAAGAGGAAGATATCACATAGGCTGTGAATACTGGGAATCTTGGGTTTGGGGCTACCTTATGGTCTACCACAGATCTGCTGTCTTCATCTGCCTTTGACATTTGTAGTCTTATTAATATAGAATGACATGGCCCTCGGTGACGGCAAAGGCCTCAGGTGGCAAGGCGGGTCACTCACGATGTCACACCTCCAGCTCCTCCTCTTTCCACAGCACATGAACTGCTCTGCGTCTCCCTGTCTTCCGTTGCCCTACCATACATTTGCTCATGGTGATAGTGTCGCCATGCTGGACTTAGGGTTTCAATGTCCCCTCATTGCCATGAGGACGGTGCCCTGAGCTTTAGTGTTTCCAGTTGTTTATGATGAGGAGTTTCTCTTTTGATCTTGGGAGAGGAAAGCGTGGATCGCAGGGCATACTTCTGCTCTTTCCTCTAGGAATACAAAGCTCTTTATGGCTCCAGCATAGCCAGTTTGTGATCACCTGCACTGGGAAAGGCTATTTGTTTTATAAAGTGAAGTTCCCCAAGACTCAGCTCTAAAAACTCATCAGAGGGATGATGATTTGAACCTATCACTCCTAAATTAAATTCTTGAGCGTAGAAAACTGACAGCTTGAGTAAATCATGTTGGCAAGTGGTTGCATTTAAAATAAATTTTAAGATCTTCAACCTTGAGAGAGTTTAATTAAAGTATTGAAGAGATTACAGCATAGTTTAAGAACTAAAATTTCCCTTTCATGTTCAATACCAATTAATTCTTCTCATCTTCCATTTCTAATTTATCAGCCTACTTCTGTTGCTTTGATAGTCTAGTACAATTTTCTGCTTGGTGGTTATTTTAAACCTAAGCAGATACATTTGCCACACAGTAAACTCATGAAAGGAAAGCCCAGTTCGCTCTCTGTATTAATCAATGGAGTTTCCTGTGAGGAATTAAGAGATGAAAGTGAATTTGACCCTATTTAAGGATAACTAATGTGGAGTTAAGAGAATGCATAGATCATTTATCAAGGTCATGCTTTCTTTATCTTTATCTTCTTCACTAGACCATATTGTAGCTTAAAAGTAATGGCTGAATTTAGGATATAATTATGTATGGTCAGAAGAATTTGTAAAGTTTTCTCCATATTGTGCTGTTTGTACTTTGAGGGTAA
>JAQHUG010000131.1:4018633-4043432 GCA_028555095.1 Dicrostonyx torquatus
ATTTAACCCATTTCTAGTAATCTGTGTATCGCCATGTGGCAGTGGCTTACTGGTGGTACCATGACATTCCTCTGCCTCTGCCTCTTTTCTCCCAGCATGCCATTTAGTTTTCCTCACCTACCTAAGTTCTGCCCTATCAACTAGGCCAAAGCAGTTTCTTTATTTATTAACCAATGGAAACAACACACAGACAGAAGGACCTCCCACACCAGACTTTTTCTTGGGTTCATAAGCGAGGAAGAGGGGAAGGGAAGTAAAAGGAGGGAAAGAAAGAGTAAAAGGAGAAAAAGTAGATTGATCAGGGGTAATGGTTTGTGATAACCCTGAATTGCTCTATTTACTGGAGAAAATCTTCATCATAAGAAAACAAATTGATATTCATTTTTTTCTGTTTTGCTTTTGTTTTTTGAGACAGGGTTCCTCTGTAGCTTTGGAGCCTGTCCTGGAACTAGCTGTTGTAGAGTAGGTTGGCTTCAAACACACAGAAATCCGCCCGCCTCTGTCTCCTGAGTGCTGGGATTAAAGGTGTGCTCATCACTGCCCAACGATGTCTGATATGCTTTTGTCTTTGGTGTACAGGTCTGCAAACCTGGACACACACTTGTATATATACAATGCAAATAAACAAGATGCCCTTTTCTCCCCCCCCCATTTCTCTGGCATACACATGTGGCCTTGACTATAAAATATACAACCCAGGGTCCAGAGAGATGATGTTGTGGTTAAAGCACTTGCTGCTCTTCTGAGGGCTGGAGTTTGGTTCCCAGTACTGAGAGACAATTAGTAAAGCCAGTCTATCTGGCACGAGCACTAGAGTGTTGGAGTTGTTCAGGCACACCTAAGCCTTGTGGAAATCTTCTGCATCTGATTAGTGATTGTTTTCTGCGATTTATGGAGCTGTTTTTCTGGAGGAGCTTTATGGCCTTCACATGAATGTCTTCAGTCACAAGAGTCCTGGCGAACCTGGAATTCTAGCATTATTGAGCACTGCAAATGGTGCTTGTGTACTAAGGACTGAGAAGTGCGAGGTCATGTGTTCCTTCAGGGAGCACCTAGACCAGATGGGCTCTGGTATAAGGAACATGACTGACTCTTAAAAATAACTTTTGTGTAGCAGTCAATAAATAGTGTTGTATATCTCAAGAAAACACAAAACAAAACGTGGGATTAATATTTAGATTGAGATCTGTTTTTTAAGTATTCATTATTGCCTCTTTTAGTTTTGATCACACTTTTAAAATTATTTTATTTTTTTGATAAATTTTGATAGATAAATCTGCTTTGAAAATATTTAATATGAAAACTTCATTCCATTTACTGTGCTTCTCAAAGTCCAGAAGGTTGTTTGCATGGCAACAGAGGTCAAATACTTAAAAAATAACAAAACACCTAGTTACAAATCGATTTTTATTCCTAATTTAAGTTTATTAATTTTAGTGAAGACATTAAACTTATCTCCCTAAAAAAGCAGTTTGTTTGTTTTGCTACCTTTGAAGACTCATTTTCCTCTGACTGAGTTGGAGTGGAAATACCCCATTGAAAGGCTGTTCGGAACAGAATCATGAGACTGAACTGATTTGTGGACCTGATTCCTCTGTTTCCCCTTTCTGTATGTTCTCTGTTTCCACCCTGGCAGAAGCCTCTCCATCTCAAGGGTCTACTTCTCCCTACTTCCCTCTCCCTATGGCCACACACCTTCCTCTGGCAGCTGTTGTGCTCGGCTCCACTGCCTTCATCTTCTATCCGTCCTCCCTTTTCTTAGATCAGACAGTCACAGGCAGAGCAGCTTAGAACAGCTGTCGGGAGAACAGAGCAGGACATTGAGGAGATGAGAGAGAGGCTCAAACCAACCAGATAAGGAGCTTCTGCAGGTCGGAACATTCAACCCAGAAATGGTTAGCTGTGCAACAAATTCTTGAGATTGACAAGTCTGTCTGGCTCCATTGGATAGATCCACTTTTAATGTTCTTTCTTTCATTTAGTGTCTTGTGTATTAGTGAAGAAAAAGAGCCTAGGCCCATTTATGCAAACATATTTATGTATATTGTACATATGTATATGAACATAAGGTGTTTTGGGCAAATATGGAGATGATTTTTGATCTAAATCAGGCAATTGCAAGGGGTTAGAGAATGATTAGCAGTGGCTCCTTGGGAACCCCTTCCTTCACTGCCTTTATCTTCGTGAAGAATATCTTCTACCTGCAATGCATTCTCTCATGATGCATTATGAAACACATTTATTTACTACTTCCGTTGGTTTAGCCTTGTAAGTGCTTTGCCTTCTGTGCCATCCGAAGAAGCCTCAGGAGAGTCACATTTTTTTGTGACACCTTAAAGCTTCACCCATTTCCCTGTGTCCCTCCTGTGCACACTCACAGTGGTCACGTTCTTCAGCCAGACCCCTTAGCGTCGTTCCCATTTCCTTTGCTTTATCATCTTGCTGCTGTGCAGTTATGCTCGCTTCCGTCAAAGATGTCCCTGGGGAAGTTCCTCCCAGCTATAATTCCCGCATGCATTCTTACGAGTTGGCAGCATTTCTGTCAGTTCCGTGCAATATGGTAGTGTTATTGAGTATCTTAGTGGGAAGGGCCTGGGTCCATTCTGAACTCCTCAGACTTGAGGAAAATAACATTTTTTTTTAAAAAAATAACTTTTATTGTCTCTTTGTGAGTTTCACATCATGCTCCCAACCCCAGTTCTGTTCACCTCCTGGTCTCCATATCCTTCCCTCATCCCTGCCATGCACCCCCCATAAGGAAACAAATCAAAATAAGCAAACAAAAGTAAAAGAAAAAAATAGCAACAAAACAAAACCAAAAAACATAACAATAGAAAAATCTCTTTGCTCCTCCTTTCCTTCTTGGACACTGTTTGTTTGTCCTGGTAGCAATGAAGGCTTCAGTGTGCCTTATAGTAGACGTCTTTGTCCTGTCAGTTTAACTGATAAACATCTACCACAATGAGTCACTGGTCTGGTTCAAGGCCTTGGTTTCTGGTACACCATCATCACTGGGTCCTCACCAGAACTCCTATGAGACATCCTGTGGCTACCACGGGCCTTGGAGATCTTGCTGGTATTGTTCCACAGGACCAGTCCCTTTACCAGTTCCAGCAGGCTCCAGATGGGGTAGATGCTAGGGCGGGTCAACCCAAAGCCTGGCTGTGGGCCTGTATAGTAGCCAAGCTGGTCAGAACGGGCCCCTGGGGCCACCCACCCTGGGTGATTATTTGGAGTAAGCTCTCCTACTTGCATGCCCTCCAGGTTGGTTCACCCTGGCCTGTGGTGAGGGGTGGGGGCCATCTTTCCAGCAAGCAGGGACCAGCTCTCTTGCTGTGTCCAGAGAAAGAGGCAAGGCCAGTTTTCTCAGGGCCAGCGAAGGGTGTGACCATCTCAGCCTGGCCCCCTGATTTCATCTCACATGGTTCCGAGGGACTCCTGAGGTGACACAGCTCATAGACATCCACATAGACTCCAGCTGTAGCTGGACCATGGACCCAGACATGGCCCTCAGCAGTAGCTTGGGTTCATTAGACATATTGGCTCTAGGTGGAGGGACTGGCCACTCAAGTGGTAATGGTTGTGGCCCTAACCTAGGGCCTTTATGTGACCTTTGGTGGCAATGCAGGACCTGGACTTCAGCACAGACCCCAGCTATGACAGAACCATGAATATGAGGATATGGTTCTCAACAGTGGCTGGATCTCTGTGTCACCACTGCCCAAGCAGCAGCATGACCCTGAGACACCAACATGGCCTTTGATGGTAACAGGTGCATCAGACATCAACACAGACCCTGGTGCAGGAGAGCCACAAACCCTGACATGGCCCTCAGCTGCAGTTCTGGCTGGACATCACTATGACTTTGAATAGCTCTGTAGGCCTTTCAGATCTGAATGCATCGTGGCCCTCCAACACAAGCCTGGACTCAGTGGCTGACTGGAGCCCGGGTATCCTCATGGCATTTGGTGGCAACAGGAGCCTCATACGTCATTCCAGACCCTGATTGCTATAGAGCCATGGATCCAGACATGGCCTCAGGTAGCAACTCGGTCTGGTCAACATCCTAGCTCCGAGTGGTAGCCCCTGCAACTCAGATCAGGATGGCTCTGGTAACAGTATGGTTCCTGGGCACCAGCAAGCCCACAGGTTGTGGCCTAGACCTCAGGCTTCGTGAGGTCATTCATGGCTCCACAGCACATGGGCCTCAACATAGACCTCAGCTGTTGTCTCTGACGTCATCACTGTAGTCCCAGGTGGTAGCAAAGGCCGCCTGGATTGGTATGGCTCCAGTGCAGTGTGGAGCCTGGCCTTTCCAAACATGGATGAAGGAGGTTGTTCAGGCCATTGAAATCGGCATAATACTCCATGGCAACAGGAGCCATGGACATCAAGACAGACCATGGCTACTGTAGGACCAGAGACCCCAATGTGGCCCTTGACAGAAGCCTGGTTTGGACATCCTCATCATGGCCCCAAGTGGCAAATAGACCTGCCTGTTAGTCTACTCCTCACTGCTGCCACCATGAATCCAACCTGCTGTCCTGTTTTAATAAGGTACACATGCCCAGCACGGCGAGGTGTCTTCCCTCCTAACGGGGCCTAGAGGACCCTGGCTGGCTGTCTTTCTGCCAGCTGGGGCCTCGGGGACCGGGGTGGATAAATAGAATGTTCTGTTTAGTACTCCCACCTGCTTGGTCAGGGAAGGGCTAAGGAGGGCCGACATCTATTTTTATCGTAAGTTCTAGTTTCCTTTCTGTTGCTCTGATGAACACAATGACCAAAGGCCACTTAGGGGAGGAAGGAGGTTATGTCATCTTACACTTCTGGTCACCCTTCATCACTGAGGGACGTTAGGACAGGACCCCAAGGCAGGAACCTGAATGAAGGGCTGCTTGATTTTGGAGGCAGTGTTAGCTTTGACAGGAGCTCACTCCTGGCTGAAGGAGTGTGGGAGAAGACACGGGGGAAAGCTGCTTGCTGGCTTGTGTGCAGGCTCATGCTTAGCGTGGTTTCTTATGTAGCCCATAACCACATGCCGAGGGATGGTGCTGCGCACAGCAGCCTGGATCTTTTTGAATTAATTAATAGTCAAGACTGTGGTATTGAATAGGTTTTTGACATTTGGATATGCCATGAACAGATAGAAATTATAAGATGAAGAACTACTCTTTGATCCAGTTACACGACTCCTGGGTACTCCAAAGGGTTCTGAACATACTGTTTCCTTGTTCCCAATAACCAAGATAAGGAACTTAGAGCTCCCTAAACAAAAAAGTGGAATAAGAAAATAATATATAAACAAAATTGGGTTTTATTCAGCTTTAAAGAATGAAATTAAGACATGTAGGAAGAGAGATGCAACCAGATACTATTATGTTATTAAAATAAGTCAGACTCAGACAACCTATGTTAAAGTGGAACCTAGATTTAAGTGGGTGTGTGCATGTGTGTGTATGTGTGTGCATGCGTTTGTGTGTGTGTGTGTGTTTGTGTGTGTGTGTGTGTGTGTAGGGAGAGGGGGTCTAAAGAGAGAGGGAGGGACAGCAGACGGCAATGGAATGTATATGTCATGAAAATGGAATGGGGAGCTTTTTGAGGGATGGGAGGTGGTGGATATAGGGGAAGGGGATGTTGGGAAGTAGAACAGTGGATAAGGAAGTATGGTGATAAACACGTGTGAAAATGTCATGATGAAACCTAGTTCTTTGTATGCTAACCAAAAATTAAAAAAGAAGAATCAAGGGAACTAGCATTTACACTTTCTGCTTTTTGTATCTGAGTTCCTAATAAGAAAGATGAAGCAAATACTTTGTTTTTGCTGTTTTCATTCATTTATTCACCATAACTTTCAAGTTTTAACTCTGTAACAAAGCGGTGTTCTTCATCTTGTGCACACAGAAGGAAAATTAGGTCTCTTCTGAAAAAGTTTACTGTAAAATCAGCTAAGATTTCACCCATATTCAACTATGTATATGTATATACATGTATAGTGTAGCATGATGAATTCCGTAATAGAGACAGGGCCCGAGTCCTCCAAAAACACGACATAAGAAAGATTATCTTCTAGGAAATCTCCAGAGGAGATGACATTGAAGTTGTGTCTGAAGACTGTAGACCAGATGGTGGAAAGGGGGAGGAAGGAGTAAGACTTCTAGACAGAGGAGATTTGTGCACAAAGTCATCCTTTTCTGGAGAGAACAAAACACTTGCAGAGAGAAAGTTGTGAGAGCAGAGGAGTGTGAAGGGAAGATGTGAAAGATGAATGAGCAGATGTGAAAGAGAAAAGCATCATGAAGAGGGAGAAAGTGAGGAATGGAGAGACAGGGCCCCAGGGGAGACTGGCGATAGCTTACCAAGGGCTGTGTATCACTCTAAAGAACTCACTGTTCATCTTAGCTACACAAAAGCAAAGACTGTCTAATTTCTATCCAACCACTGTACCAGAATGATACCCAAGTAGGGATGTGTTACTATGGCAAAACAGGTCCACAGGGCTGTTTGATTAAAGTTAAGAAAAGACGTTTTCAGATTAGCCTGTGTGAGGGATTGAGGGCCTGATTTAAATATTCATGGTTGATTTCTTAGTCTGAGATGCTATAACAAAGTGGGCTGAATGGCTTATTTATGAAAAATATATTTCTTATAGCTCTGTTGGATGGGAGGCCCATGATCAAGGTGCTGGCAGTTTGTGACTCTGGTAAGGGACCCTTTCTCACAGGTGGCAGCTTCCAGATGTATACTCATACGGTAGAAAGGAAGATAATCTCCCTTAGGCCTCTTTTAGAAGAGTGTTAATTTTAGTTATGAGGATTTTCCCCCTTATTACTTTGCTGTGAACAGACCCCTTCTCAGAGCAGCTCAACCAGGGCTCAACCTTAGCCCAAGGAGTTATTGGCATCTATTGGCTGTTGGGGATGAGAAACCACTTTTCTTCAGTGTTGCAGCTACTGGTAAGTTGCTCACATTTCAGTAATTAACCCCACATACACAGTCATATAGACAAATAATTAAATTATATATTAACTTATATGATTAAAATATAAAAAAGGCATGGGGGTGAGGATTTAGCTCAGTGGTAGAACTCTTGACTAACAAGTACAAAGCCCTGGGTTCAGTCACCAACACTGGGAGAAAATAATAATCGTAAAAGACCAATTAAATAAAACCCAGGGGATGAACACATACAGCCTTTCAGTGGGCAAGATGTCTCAATGGGTAAGAGTACTGCCCCCAAGCCTAATGGCCTCAGTTTGGTCTCTAGAACATCTTGGTGCAAGGAGAGAACTAACTCCCACCTCCTCAGTTGTACCATGGTAGACATATTCCCTACAAATAAGTATATAAATGTATGAGAAAAAGACATTGTAGTCAAGGAGGAACTTGTTAGGAAGAGGAAGCAGTCCAGTGAGAGTGGGGTGGCAGGACAGAAGGTGATTGACGCCAGTGAGAAAGATCAAGATATGCTATATACATGCATGAATTTATCAAAGAATAAATAGAAACCCATAAAACAGGATTTCAACACATGGATTTGGGGGAGACAAATAGACCATAGCAGTTGAAGTAAAGGAAATTAGGAAGACAGGGTTGGACATTTGTTTGCTCAAGGATGGTGCTGGGTGGGAAGGTTCCAGAGAGAAGTCTTAGATCTCTAGCAGGAAGCACACACAAATGGCTGTGTGGCCAGTGACAATAGACAGACTAGAAGGAGAGGTAGATGTACGGTGATGGAAGAATCTCAGCAATGATGTTCAGCAATACTGGACAATGTCCATACAGAGTTCAGATGAAAGATCATCATACAGATATGAATGTCATTCACAGTTGGAGTCATAAATATGGATTGAAGAAACTGTGGGTGTGAAGGTCCATGTTCCTTTCAGTAGAAACCCATGATGAGATGGTTTGAGTCACGAAGATGCTTGCATGGTTTTCAGAATGAAAATGTGTGATGAGCCACACCATTCAATATATATTTAGGAACCTTCTAAATTTTAGACACAATGCACTAGATTTGAAAAGATGAAAAAAGACATGGGTTCTCTCTTAAAGAGCTTGCAGTCTAGGAGAGACAGACAGGTGAGAGAACCCGGCAGAATTTACTATAGTAGATGTTGTTGTTTTTTTTTTTTTCTCTTTTGGCTTTTGGGGGGAGCCCACCATCCAGCCCCCAAATAAATCACACCAGAATCTTATTCTAGGCCTAGAAACAAGCCTACCCTTAGCTTGGCTTGTTTCTAGGCAGCCTTTTTTTCTTCTCTTTTATTCATTTTACATTCCAACCACAGATCTCCCTCCTACCTCTCCTCCCACTCTCCTCTGCCTTCTTCTCAGCCCATTCCCCTATCCACTCCTCCCAAAGCGTAAGGTTTACTATGGGTAGTCAACAAAGCCTGGAGTTAAGTTGAGGCAGGATCAATCCCCTCCACCCTGCATCAAGGCTGAGAAAGACACCCCACCATAGGGAATGAGCTCCAACAAGTCAATTCATGTACCAGTGCTAGAGACCCCTAGACCAGACCAATTTACACAACTGTCTTCCACATACAGAGGGCCTAGTTCATTTCCATGCAGGCTCCAGAGCTGTTGGTCTAGAGTTCATAAATTTTCATGAGCTTTGTTCAGCTGTCTCTGTAGATTTTCCTGTCATAATCTTGACCTTCTGAGGTCATTTAATTCCTCCTTCCTCTCTTCCACTATATTCCTGGAGCTCAACCTAGTGCTTGGCTGTATCTGAGTCTCTGTATCTGGTTCCATCAGTTAATGGATGAAGGTTCTATGATGTCAATTTGAGTAGTAACCAATCTGATTACAGAGGAAGGCCATTTCAGGCACCCTTTCTACTATTGCTAGGAGTCATAGCTGAGGTTATCCTTGAGGATTCCTGGAAATTTTCATAGCATCAGATTTCCCTGTAACTCCATAATGGCTCCCTCTATCAAGATATCTCATTCATTGCTCTCCCACCCCATCTTTCCCCCAACTCTACTATCCAGTTTCATTATGTTCTCATTCCCTGTCTCCTCCCCTCTACCACTCCCATCCCCAGTTTACCCAGGAGACCTCATCTATTTTTCTTTCTGAGTGCAATCCATGCCTTTCTTGACTAATTATCCCATCTACCTTTTGCCTCTTGGCTTTTCCTTTTCTTACTTCTGTATATATTACTTTCATTCTTACTCCATGGCTGGCTGTGTGGCTGGCTTCTTCTTTTCTTGCTCCTTGATCTCTCTTACTGTCTGATTTCTCCTTCTATTTATTCTCTCTACCTGCCAGCCCCACCCCCACCTAGCCTTTCTCCTGCCTGCGTCACTATTGGCCATTCAGCTCTTTATTAAATCATCAGGTGTTTTAGACAGGTAAAGAACCACAGCTTCATAGAGATAAACAAAAGTAACATATCTTAAAATAATATTACACATTTCCCCCTTTTTATCTATATAAAAAATTTTATCTTTAACAGAGTAAAACTGTATAAAACAAAACAGTTGTTAAGAATTAATTTGCAATATTCAGTCATTTTGCATTTAGCATATTTAGTGAAAGTAATCCATTATCTATTCTATCTTAGTGAATCCAAAGTTTTACACTTAATTTACTTTCTATCATAACTAAGGAAAACTGCAACTATAACTATCTAGTCTTCAACTTCATCAAACACCCCAGAAAGATATAATTTTGCCTAAAAAAAAGGTGCTGCCAGGACAGTCACTTAAAGTTCTTCTGCAATATTGGGGCATCCATCTTCAGCCTACAGACCTAGAGTATCTGGCAGACTTTTCATTGAAGTAGGAAATCTGAAGGATTGTCCCAACTTGTATTGGCAAAGTTCATTAGTTGCTTTCCTTTGTGTCCTGCAGAATGTCTGGCAGACTCTTACATGAAACAGTAACCTTGAAGGACCATCCACATTGTTTTGGCAAAGTTTAGCAGTCACTTTTCTATAGGTTCTGCATGTCCAGTTTATACAGCATACTGTCAAACAGTCAAGGCAAAAGCAGTTTCTTGCCCAAATGGTTAAGCTTGCCACAATGAGAGCAAACTCCTATGGAGTTTCTTCAATGCCCACAATTTTCTCTGAAGTAAATTGTTTCTGACAGGAACAGATGTGTCTCATTGTCACAAAAAGCCATAAGTTAACAAAAATTTTAAGTGCATATTCTATAGGTCTTTGAAGTGTTTGAAAATCATCTATCAGTCTAAAATATACCTATTTAACTTTGAAAACATACCTAATGTCTACAAGTTTAAGATTATAGATTAACTACTAACCTAATTTCTTATTGTACATTGCATTTTTGAATGGACTGCATAAGCACAATACCCCAAACAAGAGTATAAACATATGTACAGTGTAACAGATATAACTTTAAATGTGTAATAATATTAAAAATCCATACCAATGTCAAATATTTGAGATTAATAGCTGTTTTATCCTATATTCTTGTATTCCCCTAAATGATAACTAATACCCATAAGCCACCAAATAACCAATAGCACCTATACCCCAACTCTTGGGAATGTGGACATTATTTTCTCTAGATTGCTTCCTGTGGTCTATGGATGAAGGCAACTTTAAGGGACCCTGAGAAAATTTTGAGATCATGACCAAGATCTGGGAAGACCAGTGGTAACCTTTGTTGAAAGATATCACCTGTCAAGATTTAGGTTGTCTCTCCTGATCAAATCTGATCCATACTAACCTGGAACAAATTCACAGCCTCTCGTTTCCTGTGGAAACAAAAGCAAGAACTCTTCTGCAAAGCACTTGTGGTTTCTATTTGACAAATTTATTTTTTGAATTCCATTTTAAAGTTAAGATAGCCCTAAAGTATCTAGGTTATCTTATTCCTGCAGTCCTGCTCACAATCCCATGTCTTCCTTCAGCTATGTCTTGCCCATCAGCAATCAAAAAATTCAAAATCAACACCATACTGTACAGAATCCAGACTCTTGGATATTTCCCATCTTAATGTGGATTTTCTTTTATATTACTTTTACTATTTCTAAAGACTTTATTTTTTAAAACTATCTCTTTCTGTTATTGTCTATACTCATTTTATTCTATTTTAAAAGCTTATGCACATTGTAAAACATGCTAGAATCTGTTTAGAGTATTTTTTTAATCTCTGGAACTCTTTTACTGTGTATCTCTAGTGCATAAGCAAAAAACTGCTAAGTAGTAAGGCTAGGATGTCCCTGCAGTTTTGGTGGCTGACTCTGCCTGCTTTTTGGGTCAGGAGGCCAAGCCTAAAGTCCAGTTAGAGGTGTGTGACCTAGAACTGCATTAAATCATAGAAGTTTCTAGCTATGAAAATTGCTATCTGCATTGCTACAAGTGGGTTTTACTGAGCTTGCCCTTTCTAGTTTATATCCTCTTAAAAGAGTGGTGTCCTCTTTCTTCTTTCTTTCTTTCTTTCTTTCTTTCTTTCTTTCTTTCTTTCTTTCTTTCTTTCTTTCTTTCTTTTTTCCTCCAATTTTCTTAGACCTGACATGGAAATTCTGACTCATGTTGCTTTGCCAAAATGTTATTAAATTTTCTTTTATTGTAACCCCACAATTGAATTCCAAAAATGCTGTTTTTTTAAATTCTTTTTATTCTTTTGTCTTTTCTGGGGACCTGCCACCTAGATCCCAAATAAATCACACATGCAATTTTGTAAATAACCAGCCTTAGCTTGGCTTGTTTCTGGTCAGCTTTCCTAACTTAAATTATTCTTGTCTACCTTTTGTCACTGGGCCTGTTCCTTTTCTTACTTCCGTATATCTTTCCTTCATTCATACTCCATAGCTGGCTGTATGGCTGACCCCTTCATTTTTTGTTCCTTGATCTCTCTTGCTGTCTAATTTCTCCTTCTATTTATTCTCTCTCCCTGCCAACACCACCTATCTTTTCTTCTGCTTCACTATTAGCCATTCAGTTCTTTATCAAACCATCAGGTGTTTTAGGCAGGCAAAGAATCACAGCTCCACAGAGTTAAACAAATGCAGCATAAACAAAAGTAACACATCTTAAAATAATATTCAACAACAGGTAGATGCTGCTGAGTGTTGCCATAGAGGCATGCTGGGGGAACTCCTCCAGCCAGTGGCCTTTGGGATGATGGACCAGGTTGGCATGCTCTCTCTTGGCCGTTGGGTTTGGTTCCTATTCCATTCTTATGCAGAGCACTGCAGATCTGTGAATCTACCCCTAAATAAAGAACCCTTTATTATACTGCATTCTGAGCTGGTGCAGGATCACTTTATCACATTCATCTGCATCTGGTGCCCAGTGTGGGGCACAAATTCATGCCTACCAGGACTGGCCCAAAAAATCCACGCACGCTTTTTTCCCTGCCATATTCCCTGGCCCACCAGCCCAGGTGTTGGTGATTCCCCTCTATATTTTGTAAATATACTTTGTTACCATTGGTTAATAAAGAAAATTTTTTTGGGCCTATGGCAGTGCAGAATAGGGCAAGACAGAAATTCCAAGCAGAAGATAGAGGAGAATAAGAAGGTAGGGTCAAGGAGATACCATGTAGCCTCCAAAGGAGACAGATGTCAGCCGAAACCTTACCAATAAGCCAACAGCAATTCAAACAGAGATGTATAGAGAGAGTCGGGGAGATGCCATATAGCCATTGAAGGAGATAGGTGCTATAGAACCTTACTGGTAAACCACAAGCCTCGTGGTAAAATACAAAATAATAGGAATGGATTAATTTAAGATGTAAGAGTTAGTCAATAAGAAACCCAAGTTAATAGGTTGAACAGTGTTTTAATTAATATAGTTTCTGTGTGATTATTTAGGTCTGGGTGGCCAGGAACCAGCAAGCAGCCTTTGCCTATAGAGGTGGAAACAGCAAAACAATAAAAAGGGATAAAAGTGGAGTTTTCCTTTCTCTGTACGTTATGTTAGCAAATTTACTTATAAGGAGCTGCATAATTAACATAGGTAATATTTGTGGTTGAAATGTATTTTTATACAAAAATGCTCAATCAAAACCCAAAGATAAAAATTGGAAGTTCATATTTTAGCGATATATTTAATCAGCAGACATAAACATTATGTTGCAGAACTGATGGAACACATTTGGTTAGGCAAAAGTCATGAGCTCCAGCTTACTACAGCTAAGCACTGAAGACTACTGATATAAAACACTTCCAGGGGACTCTTGCACTTTAGTCTTTTTCTTTTTAAAAGGAAGCTTGTGTATTTGTGTGTATGTGTGTGTGTGTTGTGTGCATGTTATTGTGTGTGAATGTAGAGACTGTAGGTACTGCATTCCATTGTGGAGGTCAGAGCACAACCTTCCCACAGTGTCTGAGACATGTTCTCTCTGTTCATTTCTTTGAGGTTATAATATAATTACATCGTATTTCCCTCCCCTTTTCTCCCTCTAAGCTATCCCATGAACTCCTCCCTGCTCTTTACATATTTATTCCTAAATATAACCTACTAGTCTGTGATGTTACTTGTATGTACGTTTTTAGGGATGGCCATTTGGTATTGGATAACCAGTTAGTGTGCCCTTCCTTGAAGGTGAGACTATTTCTCTAGCTCAGTATTTCTTAGTGTCCTATAGATTTTTTTTTGTGTGTATAGGGTTTAAATCTTTTCCACAACAACTTTGGCATGTATATTATTGTTGTCTTTGTTCAGCTCATATTTAGGAAGTCATATTATTAAAATTCATGTTTGTAGATCCTGACCTTAATAGGACACACAGTATGACAGCAACTCCCTGATCCTCTGGCTCTTACAGTCTTCCTACCATCGTGTTCTCTGAGCCTTAGGTCTGGGAGTCATTTTGGAGATACATCAATTGTGACTGAGCTCCACAGCTCTGAAGTTTTTTGGGTTGCAGTTTTCAGTCTCTGTCTGTTGCAGGGAAGTTTCCTTGACGAGGGCCAGGGTCTGTATTTTTCTGTGGAAAGAGGGACATATATATATATATATATATATATATATATATATATATATATATATATATATATATACACACACACACACACATACACTGTAGTCAGGGATTAGGCAGTTTAGTAAAGTGGCTGTTTCTCCTTCAAGATTTATCACTTTGCTAGTGTGATGTTAGGGTTCCATGCCAGGCATGGCTCCCCTCTTGTTGAGCAGGTCTTATGCCTGATTTGAGAGATCTTGGTTACCATGGAGATATCTTGTTGTTCTGGGTTGGACATTGTTGTGGTTCACCGGCAGCACGGCTGGGTAGGAGTGTTGGTTGCTCCTTTAATTTGGAGGCTTGCATGGTGCCTTCTGGGACTATGAAAGCTAGTCCTCAGGGGAGTTTCAGGTCAGATCAACCCAGGGGCTTCTTGACTCTGGAGATAGCATCTCTTTGCTTCTGTATATGCCAGACTAGCTGACCCAAACTATTTCTTCCATTCTCAGGCTTTAGCCTTCTATCTCCAAGTTTAGGGTTCAGGGATTGCTACTTACATTACTGAATTTGGATTTGGAGTATTGAATTTTAAGCAGTAAATAAGTCATCAACTAGTGTTTTTCACCCCAATGTTGTATATATATTCTTTGGAAATAAGCACAGAGCTGTCACAACCAGCTAAAAGTTCATCCTGCCTCTGAACATACACCAGAAAGGCAAAAAGATTTTTTTTTAAAAAAAAATGGGTAAAATATATCAATATTTGCTCAACCCAGTCAGTTCTCAGCAAAGTTCAAACAGAATGAATTCATTTTCTGGTAAGATTTTGTTCCTCCTTTAAAGTTGAGCTCTGGAATAGAGTATGGAACTCTCCATCTAATTAAATGCCTGGCAAGTGGATGCTGGTGGAGAAATCTGTAATCTTTGACACTTCAGAGTGAAATTGCAGTTCTAGGCAAAAGTCCAATTCCATTTTGTTCTGTGTAGGTACTGGAGGGATAGAACCCACACAAAGTCAGCCCCCAGGCAGCCGACTGGAGAGAGGGAGGTAGGACGAGCCATTTTGTTCTGTGTAGGTACTGGAGGGATAGAACCCACACAAAGTCAGCTCCCAGGCAGCCGACTGGAGAGAGGGAGGTAGGACGAGCCATTTTGTTCTGTGTAGGTACTGGAGGGATAGAACCCACACAAAGTCAGCCCCCAGGCAGCCGACTGGAGAGAGGGAGGTAGGACGAGCCATTTTGTTCTGTGTAGGTACTGGAGGGATAGAACCCACACAAAGTCAGCCCCCAGGCAGCTGACTGGAGAGAGGGAGGTAGGACGAGCCGTTTCCTTATTGCTTTCAGCATGAGCTTCAGGAGCTTTCATTTTCATAGCCAACCTGCCACCCTAAACCTGGTCTCCAGCCATGGTGCTGCCACTTAGACATGTGCTTCACCTTGGGCAAGTAGCTGACTCCTCCAAACAACAGTTTTCTTATACAAAAGTATAGGGGCCATGACACTAAACACATAGGAATGTCCCAAGCTCTGTATCAGAGAGTGAGCCAAAGAAGGCTACAGCATGCAGTAGCCTTTATTATTGTTCCCAAACAACTTGGCCCTTGGAATAATATAACAATGTCAAAGTCCTAAGAAGTGGGGTTTAAAACATTGTAGTTCACTGAGCCATAGATGCAGGCACTGTGATGTAGATACAGCCGTTGGGCCTGGGCTTCCCATGATCTGTCGATCTCTGCCTTGTGTTCAGTTGAGGTTTTCGATGATGGCCTCTATTTTATGTGAGACAGACTTCTTCAGTGAGGGATGGTAGCTTATCTGTTGGTATAAGGATAAGGTTACTGTTTGAGCACAGTGGTGGTAATATATTCTTTCCTAAGGTACATGATCTCATTAGTTCTGGAATGCTGGCTAGGTTTTCAGTAGCATGCAGGATCTCCCTCCAGCTGAGTGGCCATTAGTCAATTAGATAACTGTTAGTTGCCGCAAACATGTGAGTGCCATTTATTGCACCTTATTCACATCTTGCCATGCTGTGTTTCTTTGGTTCATAGGTGTATAACCGAGGAGGAATGTTTAGTTGCTTTCTTCAGTGGCAGCTTGCATAGTATTTTCTGGAACCATGGAAGCTAGACCATAGCAAAAGAGGCTTTCAGTTAGATCCAGCTTGAATCTGGGTTCTTTGTCCTAAGTGTGCAGTGTCTACAGCAATAGGGAACTACTCTTAATTGAGGGACAACCACGGGCTTCATCTATAAATTTTTTTGGGGGGGTTTGAGGGGAAGAAAGACTGTAGAAGTCAGAACATTGGGAATTCTATGTGAAACAGATTCTGTCCTAAAAATGGCTGCATCAATAAGACATGAAAAATGGCAATGTCAATGGACAAGTTAATGCGGAAGGGAGAAAATTTCATAGTCATACACACCCTAGACAAAGAACTATAGATAGCTAGTGACTGCTTGGAGAAAGAGAGTTAGCCTCTCCCACGGATGAGCCCCCTGAGTGGTTTTCCAATGAAGAGTGGTCAGCTTTGAAGATACATACATACATACATACATATATATACATACATATATACATATATATATGCTGATGGTTATACTTTGTGCATACACACATATAACAATAATAATAAAAGGAAAAGAGAGTACTAACTTGAGAGTTGAGGGTCAAGGGATGGCAACTGGGAGAGTTAGAGGGAGGAAAGGAAGGGGGGAAGTTATATCATCATATTTTAATTAAAAATATACAGGTCAATGTTGGCACACAGTTCCTTTAAATAGAATTGTTCTTTTAGACATGAAGTTTTAGTACATTATTCTTGTATACTGCTTCACAGATAGACCAAGTTGATACTCTCTATTAATTTATTATTGCTTCTATTATCACAGATAGTGACTCAAAACCAAAAAGAAGTATTTTAAAATCATTCTTGAAGACTTAAGTCTGATGTTAGTTTCAGTGGGCTAAAGTCAAGGTGTCAGCGGTCAAGGTGATTTCTGCCGGTAGAACTTTCTCATTGTGGAGCGGGAATCTGTGTCTTAGCTTTCTTCATATGTTAGTAACTACCTGAATTCTTTGGCTTGTGACCCCTGTCCTACAACCTCACAGTGCATCACTTCAGTTTATGCTTCCATTATTCCATTGTCCCTTTGACTTTGTGTTTTCTTAGGAGAAATTTGTGATGGTACAGAGTTCACCTGGACAACCCAATGCAATTGTCATGGTTCACGAACATTAGCTGGATCACATCTGCTATATCCCTTTTTTCATGTAACACAAATGCAGGCAGTGAAGGAATTAGAATACTACCTTATCCTATTTTATCCTTATTCTAAGAGGAAGGAGGCTGTTTCTTTTTTTGTCTGTCCACCATGGACATGAAGAGTCTAAATGGCTCCTTGGCTGTGTGACTTGTGTAGAATGTTCACTGGTTATAGAGGTAGTCATATTGCACTTTATGTTTTTTAATTAATTCACTTGTATGTAACATTTGATTGGTTAATAACAACATTACTGTTTGTAATACTTTACAGCTTATGAAGCAGCTAATAACAAAACTATCTTATTTAATTCTTATGAGTTAGGTTCTATCCACATGAAATCATTTTTATATGTTTTTATGGAGTCTTACAATAGACCAGGTACTGTGCTTGGCGATGGGTATCTATGCGAAGTAGACTGATTCAGGCTTAATCCTTCCTGCTGTGCCACTTATATTCCATTTTAGGGGGATGCTAAAATCACAGAACATTGATTTCAACCAGTGATGGAAATTTGTGAGGTAAACAGATGGGAGCAGTAAATGGAAGTTCCCTCCCTTTATCCAAACCTGTTTCTGCCAACCTGTGGTTCCTTTTCTGACTAGTTTCATGGCCTATATCCACGTATGTATTTTATAGACACATATGTACATATATACAACACACATACACATTAAAAGCTAGGATCCACACATGGGAGAACACAAGGTCTTTCCAAGTCTGATTTACTTTACTTAATATAATATAGTCATACCAAAGAGTTCCACAATAGCCTGGAATGGAGTATAACAAAGATTTTTTTTTTATTTGGGGATAAATTCACAGTAAGGTTAGCGTTCCACTGTCTTCTGCGCATTCTGGGAACTGGAACTGAATCCAGCAGCAAAGAGGGCCACGCACTTCTCATCTGCCTTTATAGTACATGAGACCACACCCAAAGTGGGCGGGTATCTTAAAGGCTATTGGCTGAAGGAGTTCCCACAACAGTGCAACAATTTCCAAATCCATCTTTTGCTGAAATATTCATTTTCTTTTGGGACTGAGTAAACTTCTATTGTGTATGCATGCCACATCTGTTCATGGATGTCTAGGTGGATCCCTTTCCTTGCCAGAATAAGGGATGGGAATGACCTCGGTGGTAGTCTGGAGAATACTTTGGGTGTTTTCCCAGGAATACTGGGGCATGCTGTATGCTGTCTACTTATAATTCTGTGAGAAAGATCCACACAGATTTCCACAGAGGTTGTATTGGTTTGTTCTGGCACAAATGTGAATAAGGTGCCTCCTTAAGCACACCGTAGCTAACATTCATTTCATTTGATTTTTTGAGGAGAGCCTTTATGACTGGGGTGAGATGGAATTGCGAAGTAGTTTTAATTTGCACTTTTCTTGATGGCTCTCTGCCAGTTCTTGGGCTACCTTCCTGTGCTGTTGGAGAGCTATTTAAGATAATTATTGCCCAAAGCTGTATCTTGAACTGTTCCTTAAGGTTTGTTCTAGCAATTTAGGTTTTAACATTAAAGTTATTTGCCATTTTAAACATATTTTTTACAGGGTGAGAGCTATGGAACTAGTTTGTTCTGCAGGTTGATATTTGATTCTGACAGACATCTTTGTTGAATAGGTTGTCTTGTTATTTAAAGTATGCATTTAAAGCCCATGTAGAATACTAGGTTCTAAAAGGCAGGTAGATTTATTTCTGGGTTCTCTATTCTGACCTGTTTGTCTACATGCTTGGTTTTGTGTTAGTACCATTCTGTTCTTATTACTCTGACTGTAGTTTAATTAGAGGTCAGGTATTGTAAATCTTCAGAAATACTGTCTATGCTTAGGATTGCTTTGATTTCTCACTGTCTTTTGTGTTTCTATAGGCATTTTGATATGTTCTTCTAGCTTTTTGAAGAATGCCATTAGAATTTTAATGTAGGTTGCATTAACTCTGCAGTTACTTTTGAACTATATCCCATTTCACAGTATCAATTCTTCCAACTATGTAAGCACTTTCCATAATCCAGTGTGCTCTTCAATGTCTTCAGTGTCTCAATGTTTACATTTAGTGTATTCTTAATTACTTTAGTGTTTGAAGCAATTGTTATTTTTCCTAATTTCTTCTGATTTCCTTTCATTTTTTGTATCTTAAGTTTAGTCTCCTGCAACTTTATTGGAAGTTAGTCAGATCTAAAGGTTTTCTGGTGAAGTCACTTTTTCCCCATTGTATCCCATAATTCTCTTCATAATTCAGTGCTCCGGCTAAGACTGTGTGAATTGTACTGAGGAAGGATGGAAAGGGTTGCTACTCTTGTCTTACATTTCCAGTTTTCTCCCATTCAGTATGTTAGCGTCAAGTCTACTGTGTAGGCTTCACCACTCCGAGAAATATTCCATCTATTCCGACTTTCTCCAGGGCTTTTATCATGAAGGCATAGCGAACTTTGTAAAGTGCCCTTTTTACATGTATTGAGACACTATGTGTGATTTCTGTCCTTACGTTTAGTTATATTACTTGTATTATGTTTATTGGTTTGTGTGTTTTAAGCCAACTTTGTACCCCTGGATAAAGTCAATTTGGTTGTGTAACTTTCTTAATGTGGTCTTAAATTTGGTTTGTCAGTATTTTGTTGAGAAGTTTTACATATATAGAAATCAGGAAAATTGGTCTGTAATTTTCTTTTTTTATTATGTCTTTATCTGATGTTGGTATCAAGGTAATACTGACTTTATAGAACGAGTTTCACAATGCTCATTCCATTTTCATTTTATGGAATAGTTTGAGAAATATTTGTCTTAAATCTTATTTAAAAGTTTTATAGAATTTAGCAATAAATCCATGTGGTCTTCCTTTTGTGGGGACTTTTTTATTTACTGTTTTTACCACTTTACTTTTGTTTCTTATTATTGGTATATTTAAATAACGAATAGTCATAAGAGTCTTTCCCAGTGAAATGGACACCAAAGCACAGTAGTTTGAGAATTACAACATCAAAATTTAAATAATAATAAAACTAAAAATTAAAAACCTTAAATAACCAAAAGTTGAAGAAATAAAAATGAGCAATAACATGAAATAAAAGGTATTATACAGCGAGAATTTTTTTCTCATTGCAAAGTTAGGGTCTTTCCTCCTCTGCTTGGGCTGTCATTTGAGCTGTCTTTACATGTTGGGGTTGGGGAGAGAGGATGCTGGACTAAGTGGCCAGATATGTTAAATAAGTTAAAGAAATAACTTTCTCCCTGAATTTCCCAGCTAGAATCTTTTCTATCCCCTCCTCTCTTATAGGATTAGAATCCCAAGTGAAATGGACCAGATTTTTCACAGCCAAGCGGTCCGTGTTTCAGACTCCGAGGACTTGCTCACCTAAAGCCCTCTGTTTGACAGCAGGGCACTGTGCGGGGTTCCTAGTCCAGTTCTGGAGAGTCTGCTCTGCTTGCCCAGGTAGTCATCAGGTAGGAGGGTTGTTTTCTTCTGACAGAATGTCTGCGTTCTTGTTCCCTAGCCACATTTCTGCCAAACACTTGCAGCTCCCCATATTTATTTTTAACCATCCCTGGCTATCCTTTCCTGACACACTGGTGTTCCTCCTGTGAGTAGTTCACTAACCAAAGCAGTGCTGGTAACCTGAGAATTTCACTGTGGTGCAGAGCAGATGGCTACTGGCTAGTCCTGGAGCCGGTAGGAGCAGTGTGGCTCAGTGGTGTGGTACCCTCATGATTATAGTCACCCCTTTCCTAAGGTCAAATTTTACTTCATTCGCATCTACCATTTTACTCTAAAGCCTTGAGTTTATCTGAAAAATATTTATGATCTAAGAGTTTTACATACATAAAATATACATGATACCTAGCAATTTTTTGGCCAACTTTCCTAAGACATGAGTCTATTCGTTGGGAAACATGTTCTCAGGACTCATAATTTAAACACTTTATATTAATCAACATAACTGTAGTTGGTTTCTATTGATGCTGTCCTATTTAATGCCGAGCAGACTTGATTAGTACCAGAGTAAGTCTTTATTTTACTTCTTAGACTCATACACTCAATAGTATATACCTGTCAAGGAGAAGAGCCATAGCTAAATTACTGACACAATGCTTAGGTAAGCAGAATTTTATGAATTGTGCCTTCAGAATGATTTATTGTAGCTTTATAGCCTTTTCTGTAACACATTCTGTCCACATTTAGAATTTTATTCACAGTGCTAGCATGCTGGAATTCAACTGTGGTAAAAGCTGTGTGATCATTTGGTCCCCAAACTAACTTTTAGTAAGTCTTCAGAATGCATTCTTTTCTTTTCAAAGCATATTTTTGGATGAGAGTTAGCCGAGCTCTCTATGCTGGGAAAGAGTGGTGACTAACTGGTTCACCGGGGGAGGCTGCACACAGTGGCTTCCCACTCTGGGTGTTCAGCTCTGGTGCTCTCCTCATGTGGTCACTCTAGCTGTTCGCCTCCTTGGTTACTTTGTTAGTTTCTCATTTTTGTTTGTAAAGAGCTGCCAGTGTTTGAGGGGCTCTTTTTATCCTGGTCTGTTTGAATCCCAGGCTCAGTAAATCCATAATGAGAACAGGCAGATACATTAGTAATGTAGTAACATAGCCAAGTCATAAAAAAGACAACTTATGTAATGTGGACATCAGGAACTTGGAGCAAATGCCCAAAGCTCCAAAATGCTCTGTGTCATGCTTACTGAAAAATAAAATTTGTTAACAAATGTTCAATTGAATTTCACAGAGGAGACTTTTCAGTTAGAAGTGCTTCAGACTTCAAGGAACTGCGTCCTTGTGTGTGTGTGTGTGTGTGTGTGTGTGTGTGTGTGTGCTATACTCCCATGAGTGTGAGGTTATGAATGCCTGTGTGCATACTCATAGAGTCCAGATTACATTGGGTATCTTGCTCTGCTACACTCCACACTATCCTTTTGAAGTAGGGTCTCTTGTGTATTCTGTAGGCAGCCTAGTGGCCAACATGCCCCAAAAATCCTGGTGTCTCTACCATTGAGTCACCTGGGGCTGTATATTTGTATAACCATGCTCATCTTTTTTATATGGGTGTTGAGGATTTGAGCGCTGGTCCTCGTATCTGAGCAGGAAGTATTCTTACTCACTGACCCATCTCTTCAGTCCGAGGAGATGTCATTAATCACTCAGTAGATAAATGACTAATTTTCTAATTTCTTTCACATCAAGAAGTGGGCCATTCCTGGCATTGGTTTAGTGGCTCAGTTTGGGTGCTGACGACTGTCTCTGTGGTCTACTTGCTCTTCTCTTGTGCAGGAGTGCCGGTGCCTCGGCACAGACAAGGAACTCCTGCACGCTTCTATGTTCCTTGTCCTTGAGCCTGGCATTATACACCTTGTTAGCAATTTCCTTTTGTGTGTCATAGTTTGATTCTAAAATATCAAGAATGATTGATTTCTTTATTGTTGTATTTTGGAGATATTAACATTGTAGATTTTCTTGGAATAAGTATTCTGAAACAAAAACAGACAAAAGCTCTGACAAAACTTTCCTGTATCAGTCATTGCAGAGAAAAATTGAACACATGTAGAAAATAAATTTCTTGGGAGAAAATGCTTAAAGGTAAACTAAACATTTTAGAGGAATAATGTCCTATCTACTGAAATTAAATGTTGCAGTAGGCATTAAGAATGAATATATGATTCCTTTAGTATTCACCTTCTTTTCAAGGAGTTTGCTGTCTGGTTAATTTATTCCCACCTAACCTTGATAGGAGGAGATTAGACGCCAATATGAATACATATAAAGGGTCAGTAGTACGCCATGAAACCTTTGGCCAGATGCCAAAAGGGGATTGCCAATTATTTGCTGCATTCTGATTTTGCTAGAGAAGAAACTTAAAATTAATATTAAAGTATTTCTTTTCTCTGAGAGTAATTAGAAGAGGGAATAGACCATCACGAGGGGTGATTGAAGGAGGCAATATGTGTAAATTAGGAAATGAGTTCACAGATTCCACAGAACACCCTGCGCAGACACGCCGAACTGTCAGCACTTCTTGCTAAGTGTCATGAGGATGGAGAGAGCATATGGGAAGTAATTTTAATTGTGTGCTTCTATGCTTTAGGGAGGAATTAGGAACATGATTTTTCCTAACAGTTTCAAAGTGAAAATGGATCACCACACACTAGTAATCTTCATCATTGCTTAGAAACAATTCTTAGTACTTAAGTGTTTTTCAACATTTCCATGCTACACCTAAAACATCTTGGAGTGTAGCCTCTCAACCTGCTAAGACAAGATAGCATGGACATCACATTTCTTAAAAAAAACAATGCCACTAGCCACAGAAATAATAAACCAAGCCCCTGTGAGTTACTTGGAAGCCATTTAAAAGAGAAAGTCTCCACCAAAACATTTCTGTAAGTCCTTTCTCAGACGGAATTCTGTAGGTGGCTATTCAAGAGTGAGCTGCTCTGCACAGCATCTAATGCACAGTGAAGAAAGGGAGAACATTGATTGCAGATGCTGTGGAAGATCTGTTGAAGAGGCTTCTCCAAGCCCAGTTAAGGGCTCCTGTCCACAGACAGGACTTTTCAGCCTGAACGATCAGGAGTGCTCCCAGCTGGAGTGCTCATGTTGAGGGTTCACTTTCCTAGAGCAGGCCTCTCGCACTTGCTAACAAATTTGGAAGTTTTTTGAAAGCTGTAGGATCTTGAAGAATTGCTCAGAATTCCCACACTTCTCTCTAACGGAAATTGTGCTGTCTTGAGAGTGGCATTCATGTTCAGGTTCAATAGATTGTCTTGTGTTTCTTGTTTATAATGTTTTGGATGGAAAACCTGTTTTGTCAGATTTCTCTTGATAAGGCTGATTTGATTTATATTACAGATATTCAGTTATTAAAGTACACTTTAATAACTGTATAAACTATATAACTATATACTTTATAAAGTAGAAAAGTATATAACTATAAAGTGTATAAATAAAATATAAATGTCATCATTGGATGATGATAGGAGCTATAGATTTTAATTTTCCTTGCCTGCTTCAGAGTCTTTGCCTGCTGGAGTGAACTGAGCACGAGACCTGGCCTGCAGCTGCTCTGAGCACAAACCATGATGGCGGGCTGATGAGTCTGCAGCTGAAAGATCCTGAGAGCTGGGCGTGGCTAAGAATCCCTATAAAAGCTGCCCCTGAGCACAATAAAGATTAGCATTTGGCATTTGGGCACTGGCATTCTTGTATCAAGGATCACTCGTGTCCGTGTTCCTATGTCTCTGTCTCTCTGCCTGTGTTTGTCTGTATGTTTTTAAGTCTCCGACTTAGTTCCTGGCTCATGCAACCGGTCCTGTAGTGACACGGGAGCTATAGGACCGGTTAGGGTTTTTCAGGATGGCACTTAAGTGGTCGGCTATTTTTATTCACCTGCTGGTCAGCATCTTCTGTGATCCTTTGATGTCTGCATTCCTACCTGAGTTTGGCCAGTAGTACTGACTGACCATGACATTGCCACTCTGTTCATGATGAGAAGTCACCCTGCTGAGAGGGTATTAGGTTTTGGCTAATTAATGACTTGTCCTCTCAGATAACTTCAGGCTCATGCCCCACCCCCAAAGTTGTGCAGTTGGGTTCTACTAGCTTCCCAATGAACCAAATAGTATTTATTTGTGTGTGTGTGTGAGTGTG
>JAQHUG010000131.1:4054182-4072373 GCA_028555095.1 Dicrostonyx torquatus
TGGCTTATTTTTCTTTACTTCTTTAATCTATGACTGTCTGTACTCTGCTTCTTTAAAGACTTTGTTATATTTATTTATTAAAACCATGTACTTCTTTTTATAACTATTTCTTCTTTCTCCCAAGGCTATGTACATTTATTCAATACTGTTACCATTTGGAGGTCTTTTCCATCTGGATTTGTCTTTATTGTTTGGGTATCTGTAATTATATTTTGACTTGAAACACTTTTCTAAATAATTCTAAGTGGGTGTGGTTAGGACCAACTCTGCTGCCCTGCCTGTTGACTATGCCCAGTTCAACATGACAGAGGCATGTTCACTGCCTCTGAGAGCCACACACATTGGTCACACAGGTCTGTGTCACCATTAAACAATTTGTAACACACTACTCACAGACCCCATTTAAGTGCTCAGCCTCCTGAAAGGACCAGAGCTGTTTGTGCAACTAGCACAAACCAAAAAACTTCCATTTCTTATGCTGAGTCAGTAAGCCTTTTCTTAAAGGAGCTAAGGGACCCCTGCTCACTGCCAGCAAACAGAGCCCACCCCTCAAAATTGCCGGCTACCAAGTAGCTGTGCTTAACTCTGTTCTTTTGTGTCTAGAATTCCTTTCCAAGCTCTCTTAGATTTAAGTGGATGTAGTTGATCATATTGGCACCAGATGAAGATGGACATCAGAAAGTGATCCCACAGTAGGTCAGAATGGAGAACAATAAACAATAATATTTGTTTAAGAGTAGATTCACAGATCACAGTGTTGCGCATGAATGGGGACCTGGAACCAAATTCAGCAGCTGGGAGAGAGGGCATGCTCAAGCTTTATGGCTGAATTTACTGTATGAGAGACCACGCCCAAGCTGACTGGTATCTCAAAGGCTATTGGCTGAAGGAGTTCCCACAGTAGACTTACTTTGAGAAAAAGATACAAAAGTTTCTACTAATCCAATGTTACTTTTATAATCTCTGCAATTGCATTTAAACACAAACTGTTAGGTTTTTAATAATTATTTTGTCAAATAAATTTTTTTGTAGAGTCTTTATGAGAGGTCAGTTCTGTAGATATTTGTTCTGTTCACTGTCCGTTTATGGGATATAAGTAGACAGTGTCATCGATAACTAAGAATGGGCATAAGTTGTTAGAGTAGGCAATAACTATACAGCATGTGAAATGGCTAGTCTGTTGACATCCTTCCCTTTCTGTTCCGTCTTTGATGACCACTTTACTCATCTCCTTGTGTAGTGTGTGTGCATGTGTGTGTGTGTGTGAGAGAGAGGGGGGGATGATCATATGTGTGTGCAGGTGTGCTCCTGAAGGACTCTAAATTAACATGCCACAGAGAGACTTGTATATCCATGTTCATTGCTGCATTGTGGACATCAGCTAACAGATGCGATCAGTCTAGGTGCTCATTCTCATCATCCACAGATGAACGGACATACAAAAATGGTGAGATGGAATTCTAGTCAGCACTAGAGAAGAGTATGCTGTATGTGGCTGTTATTACTGGGAGGCCTGCTCTTTTCTGACAGGAGCTAGAGGAGCAGTGGATTGAGGGAGAGGAGTGATGATGATGGGCTAGGAGGAGTGGAAAAAGGCATGTGTTGTTTGAGAGAAGAATAAATAAAAAGAAAATTATATATAATAATGATTAATAAAAGAAAAGTGAAATTCTGCCATTTTCAGGCAAAAGAGTGCAACTGGGAATTATTATGGCAAGTACATATGCCAGACATCTTCTGTCATGTGAATGACATAAAATTGTATGTAATTATATATGTAATATATAGTAATATACACAATGTATATATAATTTAGTGTATATATTGAGTCAGAAAGGGTGTCATGAGAAGGGACAAAGATCTCAAGGAAGGAGGGAAATGTTAGGATGATGGGTGCATGTTACGAAAAGGAAGGAAGCGGTGAGGTGCAGGTGACATAGGTGACATAGGTGAGTCAGAGGACTGGGCTATGAGGTGCAGGTGACATAGGTGACACAGGTGAGTCAGAGGATTGGGCTATGAGGTGCAGGTGACATAGGTGACATAGGTGAGTCAAAGCACTGCACTATGTATAACAAAGTGTAAAGACATTTGTATGAATATCCCATAATGATGTATATTGATCTGTGTGATACTTCTAATAAATAATAACAAAAGAAAAAAACATTAAATGGAGAACAAAGGTCTGTGCCCCAATTAAAACAATGACGACTGGAAAGAAATACGATTGCAGTCTGTATTCTTTTGGAACAGTCAAAAGTCAACACAAACTGGCACACCAAATACTTGGCATTGACAACATGTGAGCACATCCAAACTTAGACTACCTGTGCTTTCAAATCTTAAACTTTGAGTAGGATTACTTTTGGATAAAATATTAATAAGTGTTCTTTCTAGTGGATTGTTACAAGAATTGTTCAAATTGAAACAATAAATGGGCCCTTTGAAGCTGATATCATGTAGGACAACTACCATTATCTCCTATAAACACTATGTCTTACTATTACTGCTGGTTCCAAGATATGGCATTGAATGCTTTTATCTGGGTCTCATACAACATCATTAACAGAATCAGTATCTTTAAATATGTTAAAAGGCATCCTTAGAGGATTGTTTGTAAATATCTCAGTATATATCACTGGCACTTAAGAACAAAATACAGAATTACATTGGTGGGCCATATATGAAATCCTTCATGTTAATGATATAAACATGGTGGTTTAAAATTCAATTCTAAAGAGCGATGGATAAATAATAACTGTGTATATAAAACCATAGATCATACTGTAATGTATTAAGTCAGTGTTGCCACTAGTTCCTTAGGAACTGGACACACTGTCTGGATGACTTTTATTTTACTGCTTTACTTCCACTCTACACTTTTTTGTAAAGATATTCTAGAGAGATATTTTCATGACCAAATGCGATGGTAGAGGGAAAAGATTTTGAACAGTTTGAAATTGACTGTTCTACAAACATTAGCCATTATTATTATACTTCTATTGCATAATAAGTAATTTCAAGTTACTACCTGGAAATAATGGAGAGATTTGATCTCCCTGTACACCCGAGAAAAATTCAGTAGACTTTCAGGTTTTCAGATAAAGGGATTTTCACTCATCCGTTCTGAAGTTTGTTTGCAGTGTTCTACATATTTTGGAGAATGCAGTTCCCCAATGTTTGATCTGCAGCTAGATCAATGCCACGGACAGTTTAATTCAAAGTCCATTTTGTAGGGTGGAGAGCAGGGTTACACAAGCCGTGAGGGAGTGTTCCCAGTGGTCTTGCCCTAGGACCCCAAGAGCTCAACTCTTCTTGTGAGTCTGCAGTCAGAGATCTAGTCCCCTAGCTCCTCTGCCCTTGCTCCTTCCTGCTGTCCAGGGGCTGTAGCACTTGCCAGCATCTATCTAGACAACCAAGAGCTTTCTGACAACCAGCAGTGATCGGAACACAAGCTAGCTGCAACCCCAAGTCCTGTGCTGCTTTGGGGATCTGTTTGTGGTGCTTTCTGTTGTGGGAGTGGGAACAACATTTTAACATTTTATTGTATGACGATGTTTCGTCAGTGTAATAGCTTGAATTAAAACTGCTCTTATTTCCATACTTTCAAATCTAGCAAATTAGGTAATTTGCTGTTGGTTTCCAATTCATTAGTGCATGTTATTAAAGTCTTATGTGTTTCTTTCTTTACTCAAAGAAATGAAGTGTATCAAGATTTATAAATTTGTGTTGAACCTTTTTTTAGGAATACAATGTTATGCACTATGACATGTTTCTTTCATTTTTCTTCTCCACAGGTAGTGATGAATTTTTGAGGGATAAACACATTTTTAAAAAGCTACAGTAGGCTATTGTACATGTGATTATTAAGTGTTATTGCAAATTTTCTTTGAATTCTTTCAGATCAGCACTATAGTAGATTCTCAGCATGCAGAAAGCAGATGAAGGAACATCTCTACTTCTTTATAAATTTGAGAAATTTCTTTGGAGATGTTCTGATTTGGGAAATTATTGTTTGTATACAGTGTAAACAGTATGCATAATTTATATGACTATGAATGCTTGACTGAAAAAACCACCTATCACTGATAGTATATGCAAGTATAACACAGAAATTCCTGATTTAATAAAGAACAGTCTAAGTAGGTGGATGCTACTGTCAAATATTGGCCATCTCTTCGAGGTTCCAGGACCACGAACAACAAGATATGGTTAATGACTCCTGAGATTGCAACGTGTCAAACTGGACAGGAAAAGGCCCATGGAGTCTCACCCTACCCAATAATTACAGGAAAATGAGGAAAGCTGTGATTGGGAGAGTTCGTCCTCTCCAGAGTAGAGAATATAAATGGGTTGTCCTGTGCCAACCAGTCAGTACTGAACACATACGTACAAGTAACATTATATGGACTCAACAAGTTATATCTAGAAATATATAAGTATGTAGAAATACATACATATATATCTATATCTATATCTTTCTATATATGTATAATAACAGTCAATGAAAAGAGAGGCCATGGACTTGAAGGAGAGTAGGGAGGGTCATATGGGAGGGTTTGGAGGGAGGAAAGATAAACAAAACAAAATAGAGTTGGTCATGACGTGCACAACTGATCCCAGCATTCAGGAGACTGAAAAGGGTAGATGTAGGTTTGAGGAAGCCTTTATTTTACAGGATCTTGTTTCAGCTTACCCTACTCCAGGTTGTGGTTTGGAGAATAATTTCACAGATTGTGTCACTTCTCTGTTTACAGCCATGTGATGGCTTTCATGTTATTGTTAGACTTGTTCCCAAATCCCTCGATGTGGACTTCAATATCTCAACCAGGGACTGTACCAGCTTTCTTCTCATTTTTCTCCCTTGCTTTTCTTCATTCTCATCACATGCTACACATGCTTTCTGTACTTGTTTACCTAATTATTCCTGGATCAATGTGTTCGACTCTGCCCAAATGAAGGAGTGCTTTCTCTCTAGGTTTTGCTTTCTGCTTCACATAATTCTGGCTTTAGTTTTGGTGTTATCTGTCTCTTCAGAGAAGACTTTCTTCACCTTTCCACCCATAAGAATTCTACTTTCCATGCTTTCCAACCCTATTGATTCTTCCTCTATTGCATTGCCTTGATTTAAAAGAATCATTATTTTAAATTATAACATGCATTTACTTACTTATTTATAGTCTATAAATTCTACAAAGAAAACTTCTTTTCTTCATTGTTTGCTGTTGTATACTTGGCCTTGAGAATAAGGTCTAGCCCCTAGTAGGTCTGAAAAAACATTATTGCATGGATGAACACACATATTAAATATATTCTCATGAGTCTGAGTCAGAAATTAGGATAAATAGTTTTGCATTCTCACATAACTGGTTAACACAACTACAACCATGTGTGATTTATTAAAGAGGAACCTGGGACTAAGCAGGTTAAACAAATCTCTTGATTTGTTTCAATCAAGATAAATTATAATGTTTCTGTTTAGGAAATCGAAGGAAGAAGTGCTTTGCTTTCTGTAGACTAATATAATTGTTAAAAATCAACACTCTCAGGCTCTTGGTTAAAGTGGATCTCTTCTTCACCAACACAGTATAATAAGAGAAAGGCTGGGGTTCATTAATGTGCTCTTTTAAATCCATAAGACACAGCAAGAGAATGGCTAAGTCTCAAGATAGATATGTTTTACTTTTATATAGTTTTTAGATAGATAAGTTTTTAGTTTATATATAGTTTTTAGATAGATACGCTTTCGTTTATGTATAATTTTTAGATAGATATGTTTTAGTTTATATATATATATATTAGTTTATATATAGTTTTTAACTAAAGAACAGTAGAGTTTTCTAGAGGATTTAAGACAAAGAAGGGACCTTGAGTTTCTTGGCATAGCAACTTCAGAAAAGTAGGGAAATGGCAAATAAAGACTCGTTAGTCAAGCTTGTTGGGGAAAAGCCCTCTGGTGTCATTTGATAGGGATCCTGAGTTGCATCACAGGCATTACTTCTCTTTGGGGTATAGGGGCAGAAAACCTTTGTCTTTGTGAATTCATATTCTGTTTTCAGTTAAACAGAGAGAGGGAGCACAGAGTTTTCTTGTATTTTTTTTTCTCCTTTATGTTCAACTCAATGCTTTAGCACAGTGGTTCTCAGCCTGTGGGTTGTGGTCCCTTTGGTGATGAATGAACTTTCCATAGGGGTTTCCTAAGACCGTCAGAAATACCAGATTTTTACATTACAATTTATAATAGTTGCAATATTACAGCTGTTAAGTAGCAGCGAAAATAATTTTCTGGGGGGGTCACCATAACTGTATTAAAGGGTTGCAGTGCTAGGAGGGTTGACAACCCCTGCTCTAGCATCATCAGGACTCACATTTGCTTTGTCATCTTAGTCGTTAGCATCTACCTTCAAGTTTCTAAGAAAATGATCGATCAAGTTTAAAGCATCGATTTAGAGTATGTAATCAAATAAAAATACAGACTCAAGTAAGTTCTTAAACATCTGTTTCAGTGAATTCCGCTGCTGGGTACAGAATGGTAGGATCTCTTGTTTTGTTGTCTGAGAGTGGAAATGCATGATGCCTTCCCCTATGCAACTTAAGGTCATAGTTGATACTTCAGTCATTAAAGACAACAGGAGAAAATCATATTTTATCATAATCTTATATGGCACAGAAACTGTCAGAAACAAAATCCCAAAGAACCAGAGGAAACCATATTCTTTGTTTAGATCTTATAAAGAAATGAAATTGAACCAAAGGCTTTAATCTGATAATTAAATTTAATCTGATGATGATAGTTCCAAAGTGGGAATCAAGCAAGCCCTGTCCAGATTCTTCATGGGCTGGAGGTGGCTCTCCTTCCTCCATCAGATGGGGTGTAGTAGCACCCTTCGAGAAACACAGATAGAGGAAGAGAGAGGCCTTTCTAGGTTTCGCAGCTTGCCGAGGAAGTGAGAGGCTCCAGTTTCTGCTCATTCAGTTAAGGAAAGAAAAACTATTTTCGTCACACGATCTGGAGGACACAGAGTGGCAAGACATGTCAGAGACTTTTCTTTCATTTCTGCTTCCTAGGAACTATAGTGCCTTCTTGTTTAAAATACATTCTGTGCCAGGTCATGTACTTTGAGATATTTCCTGAGCCTCAGCATGGGTATCATTTCAGCATCAGGAGAGTTCTTTCTTTTCAAGATCTATTTCCTGCTTTATCCTGAGTTCATCCCTCTTCTGGAGTAAGAAAGGCTCACCTTCCCCTAGCTGCTCAGGGTCACTTTTCTAGTGACCTGCTTTTGAAAGTTATCACTCTTTGTTGTGCTGAGTAGCCAAGAGCTTCCCACAGCTTTCTTTAATTTGGTAAAATCCCAAACCTGCTTTTGTTTATACAATTCTCATGCCAGCAACCACTCTGTTGACTTCTATTATGAAAATAAAGATGTTATTTATGTGGAAATCATGTAAAATAAACAATCTGGTCATGTTAAAAATGAGCAGTTATGGCGGGCTGACCAATCCTGCCCACCCGAACATGCGCCTCATCTATGATCTGTGGGAGCACGTGTAGGGGGTGGTCCTGCAGACCCAACGCTGCAGGATTTCTAAGACAAACAGCAACAACGAGACATCCTAGAGGAGTCCAGTGAGGGCCCAGTATCCATAGTGTAGCAGAAACCAGAGTCCTCAAACCAGACCAAGGACTCTGCAATGAACACTTGCAAGTGTTTTGTTTGGACAAAAGGGTTTGTTGTGAGACTGGGCTCTATGACTCTGCACTTAAATTGGTTATGGTTTTCTGTAATGGTCCCCATCTGTTGTAAACAGAGGTTTCTTTGATGAGGAATGAGGGCTGCACTTATTTATGGGCATAAGAATAAATATTTAGAATGTAGTTAGACATAATGTGGGTTCAGAGAAGTGATGGTTGTAGGTTCTTCTCCAAGATCCTTAAGTTCACTCACTAGCCCTGTGTAGTTGGCTGGGTTTCCAGTACCAGGCATAATTTCCCTCTTGTCAAATGGGTGGTAAGTCCAGTTACCACCAAAGCATGTTTGCCACTGCTGAACTTTGGGGTTGTTATGCCATGCAGGTGGTTATTGTGATACATGCCACCTAGGTAGGACTGTTCTCTTTTTTTTTCCTCTTTTGGACACTTGCACGGCTCCTTGTGGTACCCTGAGACCTAGTCCTAAGGAAGGAGTCCTTCAAGTCAGATCCAGCTTGGGTCTTCTGGGCCCTTTGTCTGAAGTGCACAATGTCTTCAGCAATTTACCTTCCACCTCTTGAAAGCATTCAAGTGCAACAGTAAATGCAAATAATGTTTTGGATGTCTATTGGACAACCATGATTAACAACTCAAAAGAGGGTTTCTCATACCTAGTGTTTTTTAAAAGTATATTTTAAATATTTTTATGGCTCTTGTGGGAGAGAATATTTGTATACACTGACTTACATGTATTATAGGCATTTCTAGGTAGATAGTAGTATGATTCCTTATAACCTTTTACTCTCCTTCCTCTTCTTTGATGTGTTCTTGGATTCGATTTGCCAGTATTTTATTGAGGATTTTTGCATCAATGTTCATAAGTGAAATTGGTCTGTAATTCTCTTTCTGTGTTTATCTCCTTTCCTTTCCTGTTTCCCCTTCAGCTCATTTGCATCCTGCCATTCCTTTCTGTGTTGCTCCCCACCCCTGCAGCATACCCCCTTTGCTTTCTTGCTCTCTGTATTTACTCTGGATTATATACGCACATCTAAAGATTTTGAGTTAGGACCTCAGATGATAAAGAACATACAGCATGTGTCTTTCTGGGCCTGGGTTACTTTATCAACTTCTTTTCTAGTTACACCCATTTGCCTGCACATTTCATGACCTCATTTTCCTGTATCGCTGAATAGTATTCTTGGAGTGTGTGTTCCCTGCACTTTTATTAGCCATTCATTTAGGACATTTAGGTTGTTATCTGACACTTTCAAAATTGGTTCTTTCTCAAATGGATTTTACTCTTTTAATTTCATGTCCCATTTATTTATTCTGCACAGGGTATTTAGACACAGTAAAGAATGTCTGAAAGTCATCCTGTGGCTGAAGGTTCTTTTTGATCCATCTGAGATGAAAAGTTTTAAACACATTGCCTGCCTATTGTTTTCTGTTGCAGTAATACATACCTACGACGATCAGTTTATGGAGAAAACACTTGTTTTGTATCACAGTTTTGGAGGCTTCAGTTCATGATCAGCTCACTCTTTAGCTTCAGGGCTGAGACATCACAGAACACCGTGGAAAGAGCAAGTGATAGAAAATGCCAGTTCATTTCAGTCGGCCAGGAAGCAGGCAAGGAAGAAAAAGAAACCATACTACCTCTCCTTTAGGAACACTAAGGACCTGAGTCTATCCTCTAGGTCCTCTGATAAAAGGTAGTCCTGCTGAGGACCAAGCCTTTTTTTTTTTATTGTCTGTCATTTTGAGACATGGCTTCTCAGTGTATCCCTGCTGTCCTGGAGCTCACTCTGTAGATCCTGAACTCGGAGGCCCACCTACCTCTGCATCCCAAGTGCTGGGATTGAAGGTGTGCACTACCACTGCTTGGCTGAGGACCTGGGAGCTATTCTTGATGCCAACTGTAGCATATATGAATTCAATCTGACGCTGAATCTGTTTTCTGTGATTGTTACAGTGCTAACAAGTGTAAGGTGATACTGTATATACTGTATGGAGATCTAAACTAGTCAACTTTCTCTTAGGCCATCCATTTCTTATGCTTTAACAACAGCCGTCATATATACAGCTTCCAGATCTCTAAGCCCATTCCATAATTAACCCTTGTTTGAATATTGAGGATAAATTGGCCTTATTAAAGAATCAAAATGATACTTGTGTTTTGAATAATAATTGTACAATACAAGTAAAATCTGAAATTTAATTTACTTTCATTACTCTTTAAAGACTGGCTACCTTCTGTAAGTCTTGTTTTCATTATTTGTAAAGTAGAAATAACAATGTCTTCTAAGCATGGGAATATTACAAATATTATGTTAAAGGGAGTCTGGTATAAAATAATTGATCAATAATGGCACTTGTTATTATCATCGTCCTAATTTTTACAGTCCCATCAAGTAAGCATTAAAATAGCCATGATGGGACTGGGAGCTAATGGAAGTCCCTTTATAAAACAAACATTTATGGCATGATGTATATGGTTGTTACAGTCGCTAATGTAAATAAGTAATGATCACAATGCATTTTTGGATCAGTGCCACTTTGAGAAGCCCACTTCCTAATAAGCATTTCTGGGAATAACTTCTTAGTAAGGAATATGGTGCATTGCTTCTGGCTCAACCCCAAGTCCTGAAGGCCTCATCTGTCATCGATGACAAGTGCCTAGAACCCAGACACCCAGGATTCCCTTAAGCATTTGAAAGGACTACAGGAAGGTAATTTTTTTGGCAGTAGAACAGAGTAACAATCATTGTTTCATTATTACATGCTAAGGTTGATGTATGTTTGGCCCGAGTTTCTGTGGAAGCATGACTTACCAACGGACTTTACCTTCCTGTCCCTGTGTGTGGCACAGATGAGGCTACAGCAGCTGTGTGAGGAAGTCAGTGGCATCTGCACACAAATTTAGGACCTTTGGAAGATCACATAAGCACATACATGCACAGCAACAATAGGCTTCTCTTTAAATAAAATATCTTCATTGTTTAACAATGAGTAGATTCTTATTTGTAGGTTTGTTTTGATGACATTTGTAATATAAAAGTAGGATATCCAGGCACCCAATGAATTTCATAAATCCAGGTTATTTCCATTGGAATAATAATGTGCTACACAGCATTATTTTCCCTATTGATTGTACTGAGAAGCTCAGTAATCTTGTCAAAACAATTCACCTAAGAACAAAATAGCAGCATATTTTAGATATGGAAAATAAGAAATTTCTATACCCAGATTTTTTCTAGCAAAAATGGCAAGATAGTAAAATACACAAGAAATATATTTTGAAATCAGAAAACCCAATTTATGACTGACTCTCCAAAACATACATCCTACATCATTACTTCGCCACTCCTGTTATAGGTTCAGCATCAGTAACCCCATCTTTCAGGTGAGGATGGGGAGGGTTCAGAAATCCTGGCGTACAGAGATTTGCAGCAGGGCCTCAGTCAGGATTTCAAACCCTATATTGATTTTTTTTTTAGATTTACTTATTTATTATGTATACAACATTCCTTCCATGTATGCTTACATGCCAGAAGAGGGCACCAGATCTCATTATAGATGGCTGTGAGCCACCACATGGTTGCTGGGAATTGAACTCAGGACATCAGGAAGAGCAGTCAGTGCTCTTAACCTCTGAGCCATCTTTCCAGCCCCCTATATTGATTTTAAGCCTGTAGTTCTCTCTGCGACAGAATTGACTATGGCATTTGAATCCTTGTACTTATGTGTCATTATTGTTAAAAGTTTTTGAGCTTGTGTTCATTCCAACCTGTGGGGACCCCAAGGATAGAGCAGGCAATCACAGACAATTCTCACGATTGCCTCTGGGAACAACTCACAAGGCAGATCTCTGAAGCCAAGTCAGAGGAGTAGTTAACAGTAATTAGTCAGTTTGACAAATGGTTGCACTTGACCAAGAAGGCCAGTCGTGAATTGGGAGGAAAGAAAAGCAGGGAAGATTACAATTTCAATGCCGATCTGGCAAAAGGAGGAAAAGAGTTGGAAAAGCAAGAGAAGGCAGAAGAAGGGAGGAACAGATTAAAGGCCCCCAGTCCTGACACCTTGAACAAGTAAGTCCTTAGGAGCATCGCTGCAGATGTTCTCTGGGTACACTGTCATGTGGGGAGTATACACTGCTCAGGGATGGGGCCTCTCTACTACAGGGAACACTAGAAATAATTTCGTAGAGGCAGGGGACATAATGAGGTGGGTACATGAGCTTGATTGAGAGGAACAGCAGCAACATTAAAGACAGGGAGCTAGGGTCTCATCTTTAGATGCAGAACAGAAAACTCGTTCCTTGCTTTGGATGGTGCTACCAGAAAGCAGTGGAGGGATTGATCAGTGACTCTGGCCATATGTCACAGTCATCTTACCTGACTTGGTAAAAATGTCCCTTCTTTGAATGCGACAATCATGGCTTTCACTATTAGATGTTGGAAGTGTAGGGTAGGGCAACAGTAGCTACACATATGGGGTCCCAAGACAGGCTTATCAGTAGCACCCCCACTTCGCTCACAGCTCCCAAGGCATATCCTTGAATGAACTTTTTAATATGCATGTGGGGAAGAGTCAAAATTTGCAGATTCAATATGCTAAAAGTGTCATAACAATATGAAAAATGGTAATTTTCCCCAGGAAATCGTGTTTTATGTGCTTGAAGCTTACACACACTTTTGCATTCTTTCTTTCTTTTCTTCTGGTGACATTTTCTCATCTTTGTACTTTGTTAGCGTTATGAAACAAGCCATTGGTGTGAAAAAGAGCTGTCAAACATAATACAGAACTCTATAAAACTGAGAAAATTGGAATTCTTAGTCACTACATGGGGTCCAATTTCAGGTGCACAACACACTCAGTTGTGGCGTGTGAGACTGACTTTGAGCTCTGTCACTATTACAGCCTCACGTCTCCCATGCCATTCAGTGGCTGCAATACTTTCATCTTTTTTTTTAATGCAATGGCATTCATCCAATGGAATTCATGCTGAACACCGATGGGAATGACAGCACTCAGTAATGCCAAATGCATCCAGGGAATTTAATCTCAATTCCAAATGCTTAAGCTTGATGTCTGTGCAGACACTTAGATTATTGAAGGACTGGGGAAAATGATTTAGAAAAATTCCAGTCATACAACAGCAGGGACACAAAGCAGCTTAGACCCAGATAGGAAAATTACTTTTAAAATCCTTAAGGATCTGAGAGCAGGCAGTGAAGTTAAGGGGCTTTTCTTAACACTTGGCAACTATCCTGAATGCACTGAACCAATGATCTGAGCATTTACTTTGACAAGAGAATGAATCTGAACATGTAATCATAGCTTTGTTAATTACTACATGACACTCATTTATTGAGACCTGCTCTGTACCAGTAAGAAAGATCGTTCTTTGATATCTTGTGATGTTCTAAATCCAGCCGCAATATTCAGTCTTGTCTCTGAAAGCTCCTCTATGCAAGCATGCTATGGTGGTGTGCCCCGAGCGCTTGACTTATTTTCGGGAGATCTTAATAAGTTGGATGCTTTCACAGATGCCATCTTCCTTCTCCTACTGGTTCTGGGGTAGCCCTCATGTTATTAATTTGATGCTGAGCACCTTTGCCTTCCAAGATATCAATCTCGAGGGCTATGCATATGGTCAAATCAACTAAAAAAGAAAACCATTATGTGTATTTGAAATTTTAAATTTAAGTGGACTTCCTGTGGTATTAGTTGAGGAGCAGAGTGGAACAATTATCAGTAGAGGTTGAGAAGGGAAGGGACATGCGGTGTAGAAAGAGTATAAGAGATATCAAGAGGAGGCATTAGTTCTGGCCTTCTGTGGAACAAAGGGGAGCTCTTGGTTAAAACAGTCTTTGATGTGTTTTAAAATAACTAGACAACAAGAAGAAAAAAGTTCCAAGCACAGAGATGAAACACGTGAGGAGACAGAAGTGCAGTCTCCTGACCTAATTATCATACATTGTATAATGTGTACATTAATGTATATTTATGCATATGTATACATATCATGTCTTGTTATATATTATACACACTAATATATACACACATTGTTTTTGTCTATTGTGTATATTGTATGTATGCATATATACGTGTATAATTATTGTACTGCATCCTCACAAAATGAACAAAATTCAGTATTAATAAAATATGTGAAAACACTGATCCTGGTCCACTGTGCTTGGGGAATGACATAGAAGGTCCTGTAATTTCAGACCACACTTTTGTTTCTTTGTCTTTTTTTCTTTTTGCAAATAAGTCACACTATTTTTCCATAAAATATATTTGATAAATTTGACATACGTGTTTGGGGCCTCTATTGTGATATGATCCACATTTCTTGAGTGGAAAAAGATGAAACCTGTAACAGAGTAAAACACGGAACAACGTACAATGTACACACTTTGGCATGTATGCATATTTCTCTTTCAATTGTTCAAGAAATAAAATTCTTTTTTGAGCTAATCTTTTTAAAATTAAAAGTAATTTCCCCCACAATATATTCTGATCAAAGTTTTCCATTCCCTTATGTCCTCCCAGGTCCTTCCCACCTCCCCACCTACCTGCCTCCACTCCTTTCTCATCGGAAAGCAACAACTAAAAGACGAGCCCACCAGAATAATTTAAAACACATACACATGCAGATGTACACACACACAAAAAAAACCACAAAAACAAAATCAGAAACTGTAATATACAAGCAAAATACTAGTAGGGAATAAAAGGCAAACAAAGCATTATGAGACAAAAAAATAAATCTTCAAATATTCTAGTGAGCTTGTCTTGTGTTGACTGTCTACTGCTGGGAGTAGTAAGTAAGTGCTGTTGGCTTGTCCTCTGCAAGCATCTGACACTTGGTGAAGCTTCTGGGTTATGGTTGGAGACTTGTGTCCACCTCCTTTCTCAGTGCTGGGATCCTATCTGATGTGAACCTGTGCAGATCCTGTGCCACAGTCTCTGTGAGTTCATATGCACACCCTTCCTGTTGTGTCTGGAAGGCCTTGTTTCCTTGGTTCCCTCCATTCCCACTGGCTCTTACCATCTTCCCACCTCCTTCTCTGCATAGTTGAGTTAGTCTTGAACTTACCTCTGTGTTCTGCAGTTCTGAGCAGAAATACCTTTTGCAAGCTGACTGTCTTACCTCCTTGGTATAGGGCCTAGTGCCAGAGCTACTTCATCTCCTCCCTTTCCTCGATTCTATATTAATTCTTGGCTGTCACAAGAATCACACATCCTTAATGTGCTGAGGGGTGACCCTTACCATTTCAACCTCTATGTCAGGGTGTCCTAGGGAGATCACATCTCAAATCTAAGATTTCTTTATAATGACAGGCAATGTGATAACAGTATTAGCCTAAAACATGGAGGTTTTATCATTTACTATCTAATTTAACTGGTTGTTGGTGCTAAAATCCTTATTCTCCCATTTCATTGAATGAAGTTATTTTAGAGGTATAATGCTCTAAGATGACCTGGTAGTGATGAAGCTGAGTCTAGGCTCAGCAGCTACAAGGCCTGTGCTCCTGGGCACTCATGGTTTTGTATCAGAGGTTCTGTGAACGTCCTCTCAGCTCATGCTGACCTCCGAGTTTTCTATCACCCTTTGACATTGAGTAGAATCCTAGTTGTAGGCACTATTGCAGAGATTACACCTTTGATTTTATAGACAGTTGGGAATTCTATTCCTTCATATGAATCAACTTTCTACAGAACTCTGCTTAATAACATTTCATATTTTGAAAACATTTTGGTCCATTAGTTGAGTCAATGAGGTAATAATAGGAAGAGGAAAAATGCTAAAAATATTCCCAGACGGTACGCTGCTTCCGCAGGGCGAGCTCTTCAACATTGTAGCGGTACAATAGCTTTACTATCTCCACCTAAGCATGTAGTTCGGAAATTAACTTTCACTGAACGTATGAAAAGCTGATGAAAGCGTAAAAGCGTTTCTCATCCATCCGTGGATTAGCTCTCACTCTGTAAGGAACATAGAGAAAATTCATTTGGAATTTCATGGTAATGCTATTTTCTAAATTATAAGAAAATTTAATGTTAATACATTTTAGAACAACCAATTTACTCTCTGTGTTTAGAAGCTAGGTGAGCTGGAGTCACAGGCAGCTGTTGGAATAATGTGTGAGTTCAGCAAAGCAGACACATTGGGATGCTGTATGGGGACATGCATGTTCATCATTTCATAGTTTCTCATTCCTCACTGCCTAGCTCCATGCTTCAGCTTGGGTTTGCAGAGGTAGGGTGTTAAAGCTGTGGGGCTGATAATGGAGATAGCAGAGAAAAATCAAACTGAGTTGTTTTGCAGTGAAGAATGCTATGGCGGACTTTTGACGAACACACAAATGAAAAGTGGATAGATTCTTCCTGGAAGGACCTAAGATGGCACTCTGGAGGCCAGGATGCATTTCAGAGACCCAGCGTGCTTGTGATTTCCATCTGGGTTCACTGCAAAGCTCCAGTTCTTGCTATACTTTCTGTGCCCCATTTTTGTTGCTCTGCTGTGTCTTATTTTGAAATAGCAAGCTACTCATGCTTATCCACAGATGACCTCGTTCATATGCACGTTTGTATCGACTTCACCTAGCTGTATACGCAGGATACTGGCATATATTCATCTCTCCACCGGCTGCTCACAGTTACTTTGTGCGTAACACTCATCAGTGTTTGGGTGATTGAAAAGATCAATACCATAACACAAAGGACTGGACACTCTGCACATCTGTTAACTATTTCCTGGACTAGTTCTTTTCAAGTTCCATACACAGGGGGTTTTTTCATTGATTTTGTAACTTTTTGAAGCTTTATGTTTTTTTTTATGAGTTTATGAGTAGGACTATGTATTTGAAGAGGGTGTCTGAACCTACTTTAATTTATTAGCTGGGTAAATTAGTTCAGGGTGTAATGTATCAGGTAGAGTTCCTGATGTTTCAGAGATATGATGCTGGTCCAGCAAGTCAGGGTGGAGCCTCTGCGAGAGGATCAGTGTCTAAGGTTGCTGTACTCGGAACGGTTCTGTCTTCTTCCCCAGATCCATATGTTGAAATCCTAATCTCAGGTCTGAATGTGTGGGTGGGTGGTACTGGCATTTAAGAGGTGATTAGTCATGATGGTGGTGGAGTTTTCCTGAATAGGATTAGTGTCTCTACAAAAAAGGATCAAAGGAGCATGTTTGCTCTTTATATCATGCTGAGGACATAGCAGGCTGAGGGCATGACCTAGCAGGAAGTGCCACTGATGAGCCAGGAAGCATGCCTTAATCAGACAGGGAATCTACTTTGAATTTGGACTTCTCAGCATCTCTAAGAAATAAATTTCTGATTTTTATAATGATAATATGATGTCCCACTAGTGTGGGTGGACTAAGGCATGGTAGTCCCCAAACGCACTCATAAAATCATCTCTCATTTTTCATTGTGTTTCTTATCTCAACTCCATTTGTCTCTTAACTTTCCTTCTCCTCAGTGTTCTGTTTGCTCTGATGAATTCCTTTGACACTATTCTCCTTCATCAAGTCCACAGCTCTACAGCTTCTCCTTCTGGTGCCACACTTTAGATTCTCCATATGATGGTTGCCCTCTTGTGGGCAGACTGGACATCAGTTTCTCCACTGCATACTTTGCATATTAGTGATTATGTTGTTCCTGCTCATCTTGGTCATACGCCTTGTGCAGGCCATGTTAGGAGTCGCTGTGGTCATTGGGATACCTAGTATATCTGAAACACACCGTCGCCATCGTCATTTGGATTTATAACTCTTGCAGCAATTGACTTCTTCCATCCAGTCAGAAACTGTTGATAGCTTTGCACATACCTAGATGAGGATTTTCCATATTCATGACTCGGGGATCTTTGCATTGCAAGGGAGAGGCGTCCAATCTAGCTAGCTTAAATAAGTTTTTGACTGTGTTTTATTCTTGGAAAGTTGAAAGAGTTAGATATTTAGCATTCTTCAGAAACAGGGATTAAACAATCATCAGCAGATATATCTTTGTGTGTCTCAGTTTAACCTTCATTGGTGGGTTATTTTTCTGGCAGCCACTTCTGAAACAGTAGCAAAAATAGTGTCTGGGTCCTTTGAAGTTATACACTGCTTATACAGAACCCAAGGAATGCATTGACTGGTGAGCTCCACACGAAGTACTGGGAATGAGTCTAAGTGGACCTAACTTGGCTTTTATGTCACCCCAACTATGATGGGTGGTCGAGTCGAAGGGAATTAAGAAGGCAAAGATATAAAGGGCCTCTCTCTCTTCCCTACATTTGCCTAAAATCAGAGCATATATTTACCAAGATAAAAGATAATCTCTCGAGGCCCTTAGAGAGGGCTTCTGATCTAGCCACCCCCACCGGAGGAGAAGTCGGCCCTTTTGACTGAGGTAAGCCCTTGGAGAGGGCTTCTGATCTAGCCACCCCCACCAGAGGAGAAGGGCCTGACGGAGTGCTGCGGGCCCTTGGAGAGGGCTTC
>JAQHUG010000131.1:4078643-4106856 GCA_028555095.1 Dicrostonyx torquatus
AATGTAAATTTTTCTTTTAACAATAAAAAAAGATAATCTCTCTCACACCCCAAGAAAAAAATGGTCCACTAAAGATGACTTTAGACCCTTATCCTCTGTATATACTGACAAGGGGCTGTCACCGACAAACTTCAACGATAAGGTGCCTCTCCCCGTTATTCACTCCCACTCCATATTGTCCTAGTTGAGGCTGTGGATGGCATCCGTGGATTTATGTCACAGCACCAAAGAACACATAGTATATGGTGGTACATGCCTGTAATCCAGAGTGAATGTCAGGTGTCCAAAGTCATCCTCGAGCTACATAGAAAACTCAAAACTAGCCTGGGATTCGTGGGATCCTCTTGCCTTCTTTACCCGCTCATTCCGCAGATCGAGCTTCCGTTTCTGGAGGCTTACCATCCTTTTCCATCAGCTGGTTTCTTTTTAAAAATGTACTCTTCTTCACTCAAGTTGCTGTCCAGCTGGATGGTATTTTTCCCATCACTGAGAACTACTCATTACCTGGTGATTCCTTCACATGTATGAAATATACATATTAACAAATCTCTGGTTTTCCTGTATTAACCTGTCCACTGTGATCAGAAACTATTCAGAACTTGAGGGTATGGTAATTCCTTTGTATCAAGTATACTACTGTGGTGAAGGTGGTTAAATTCTCTGAATAATCTGTTCTGTTTTAGGTGCTATCCTTGGAGCTGAAATGTGGGGTCAGTTCTATGATCTTTTTTTTTTTGCCTCATCTTGGAACCCTTTTCTTCTCCTGGGTTGCCTAGTCCTGCTTTGAAATGAGGATATATGCCTAGTCTTATTGTAGGTGGTTATGCTCTGTTCAGTGGCTATCCCTGAGAGGCCTGTTCTTTTTTGAAAGGAGAAGGAGGAGCAGTGGATTTGGGAAAGGGGAGGTGAGGAGAGGGACTGGGAAGAGCAGAGGGATGGAAAACTATGCTCAGGATGTAATACATGAGAGAAGAATAAATTTTAAAAATGTAACAGTTATTTTCCAGTTTTCTTTCTTAGAAACAAGTAATGTCAATAACAGTAGGTGTCGCTATAGCAAAGGAAGCCAGGCATTAAGGATGCGTTTCTTTTTCTAGGAAACATCACATTTTACAAGAGCAGCTTACAGAGTGGGAAAAATCTTCACCAATCCCATATCTGACAGGGCTGATTTCCAAAATACATAAAGAACTTAAGAAACTAGACATCAAAAAAAATACCCGAAATAACCCAATGAAAAAATGAGATACAGATCTAAACAGAGAATTCTCAAAGAAGAGTCTCAAATGGCAGAGAAACAAAGAAATGTTCATCATCCTTAGCCACGAGGGAAATGCAAATCCAAGCGACTCTGAGATTCCATCTTACACCTGTCAGACTGACTAAGATCAAAAGCACAAATGAGAGCTCATGCTGGAGAGGATGTGGAACAAAGGGAACATTCATCCACTGACGGTTGGGAGTGCAAACTTGTACAGCCACTTTGAAAATCAGTGTAGAGGTTTCTCAGAAAACTGAAGTAGAATCAACCTACTACAAAACCCAGCTATACCACTATTGGGCACACACCCAAAGAATGCTCAAACATATCACAAGGACTCTGTTCCTTGCGGCTTTATTTATAATATCCAGAGCCTGGAAACAACCTACATGTCCTCAACAGATAAAGAAAATACTGTAAATTTGCACAATGGAGTAAAAGATGTTAAAAACAAGGACACCAAGATATTTGAAGGCAAATGGATGGAACTAGAAAAAAGTTATCCTGAGTGAGATAACCCAGACCGAGAAAGATAAACATGGTCTGTACTCCCTCATAAACAGATATTAGCTGTAAAATAAAAAACACTTGTGCTACATCCACAGATCCAGAGAGACTAGGTAACAAGGAGGGTTCCTGGATAGATAGCTGGGTTTCCATGGGAATGGGAAAGAGAAGAGATTTTGTTAGTAGACTGAGGACAGGTGTGTAGGGAACATGAGTAATTAGGTTGGGTGTGGTGATGGAGAGAGAGAGTACTGAAAGAGACTGCTGGAGATGGGGGTGGCATTTCAGGGTCAAGAAATAACCTGGAGCAAGGGCATCTCCCAGGAATCCATAAGGATGACCCCAGCTAACATTCCTAGAAATAGCGGAAACAGCCTGAACTGGCAATCTCCTGTGACCAGATTTGTGCCTTGTCCAATTGTCATCAGAGAGGTTTAATCCACCAACTGAGGGAGGCAGAAGCAGAGACCCACAGGCAAACATTAGGAGGATCTCAAGAATTCTGCAGAAGATGGGGAGAAAGGATTGTAGGAGTCAGAGAGGTCAAGGACACCACAAGAAAACTCAGAGAATCCACTAACCTGGGCTCACTGGAACTCAAAGACTGAACCAACAACCAGGGAGCCTGCATGGGACTGACCTAGGCACTCTCATATATGCTACAGTTGTGTAGCTTGGTCCCCTTGTGGGACTCATAACGGTGGGAACAGTGACTGTCTCTGATTCATTTACTGACTGTTGTGACACTACCCCTTATAGTTCTCCTTGACCTAGCCTTAATACATGGGGAAGGTGCTTAGTCTTAATGCATGCAACTTTATATGCTATGTTTTGCTGATACTCATGGAAGACCTGCCCTATCCTGAACAGAAACCTAGAAGGAGTGGATTGCGGGATGGTAACAACGTGGGTGAGTGAGTTAAGGGGCTTGGAGGAGAAGAGGGATGGGAAACTGTGGCCAGGATGTAAAATGAATGAATGAATGAATAAATTTATTTATTTATTTAAAAACCTGAGAAATTGTAGTCTAATTTATTGAAACTCAATATAGCCATCTCCCTACATGAAAGAAGGCAGATTGCATTTAGACTAATAACTAACTTAGCACCAAACATCTTTGATAAAGGAAATTTGTATCCTTTCTGGGAAGGTAATTCTAATTTTTATAAACCAAGTTTTATGGATATACTTAAAATCTGTATTCTAGGTTTTGAACCATTTATTTTTTAAAAATTTATTCTATCTTTCTGTGTATGTGTCTGTGTGTGGGTACACGCACATTAGTGGAGGTGCTAGGCATTGGATCCCCTCGAGGTGGACATACAAGTGATTGAGAGCCACCTGACATAGGTGCTGGCAACCAAACTGGGGTCCTCTGTGAGAGCGGTACATGCTCTTAATCACTGAGTCATCTCCACATCCCTGAGTCATTTATTCTTAGTAAATGTTTGGAAAAAATAATTTGAGTACAAATATTTCCTTACCAAAATTTCATTAACTAAATAGTATCTCTGCGGAAAAAATGGAAAACACCTACTTTGTACAACGAATGGTAAGTATGACGTGAATGTGTTAATTTATGTACTAAGTGAATTTTATTGGTCACTAGCAATGTTGTGGCTGTGGTAGTTACCAGACAGACATGCATATGCCTATTCTTATCATACTTTCAATTTGCAGATATATATAGGTTTTTATACGTTTTGAATTTTAGATCACTCTTCAAGGGTGGAAGGCATGTCATCCTGATTGAGTTCTTTCTTAGATAGATTGCTGTGAGCTCATCTGACTCTTTTTTTAAACCTGTTTAATAATCTTTCATACCATCTCCATCTCCATGTTTTATTTTCAACTTGCATGTTTTGAAAGGAACAGATGTCCCCGCCCCCGCCAAGTCTACAAGGGTAAACATATGATTTAGATCTGGTCAAGGAGGATTTTATATTCCATTATTTCTAGTGTTACAACAAACCATAGCCTAAACACCCCATTTCCTGCTTCTCTGTGGATCTAATCCCGACTTCCTCTTGCTTGCCTCACACGCCACACCTGTACACACTGGTTTTGCTTATGTTGTTGTCTTTCATTATTTACTTATATTAATGACCAGTCTTCCTAGAATGCCCCTCTTTTCTCTCTTGCTCTGTAAACTCATCTATTTTTTAAGACCTAGCTAATTAATTTTCTTCTGCAAGGCTCTCTCTCTTGGGTAATGTAGTTCTTTAAAATGCTTCTGCAACTTCTGGGTAGTGTTTTGGTTGACTTTACTCATTTTTCATAATTCTTTAATGATGGTTCTTCTCCATTGACAATGTGCATTTAACTGTCCAATGTCATAGCTTGTCATAGCAAGTTGACTGGTCATCTGATACAAGTTACTTAGGTCGAGTGTTCGGGAGATCTGTCTCTCTGTAAGTTGTTAATGTTGCTTTTCATAGTCTGGTAGTAGAGTACTTCACAGCATCTGGAGTTTTGAGAAGCTGATATGGGTTACATAGTCTCTAAGTAGCAGACCTGAGGCTTGGACAGCTTTTCCTAGATCCGCTGCCTATTAAATTGGGGAGAGAGATATTGCACAATGAAGGATAGTCACTTAGCTCAATTCCAATCAGAAAGTTTTACTAACATCTAGTGTGCCAATCGGATTTTCCAGTCGCTATGGAATAGTATCAATATAATTATGGTATTTCTGGCTTTCAAGAAGATTTCAGTCTAGGGAGAAGGGTGGGCATATACAGACCTTACATATACAGAACTTAACTGAAATTCAAGATAATGCCATAAACACAATGTTTTTAATGTAGTTCTTTTAATAAGCATTACTCAAAGGTGCTGGGATCTGAGGTTCAGCTAACAGTGAACAAAACAATGAGCAACTATCCTCAGGGGACTTACATGTCTCAGGGTAGAGGCAGACAACAACCCTCAATACACACATAAAGAAACTGTAGTCACGGAGGAGTCCTCAAGAGAAAAGGCAGCGCTCTGTGATGGGAAGTTGGTAGACACTCTGCGGTCTATGCAGGATGTTTCTGAGGATCTGAGGGATCAGATGTGTTCAGATGCATATGGTGCACAGTCCAAAGAGAGGAGATGTCTGTCAAGGACCAAACAGGCATGCACTGGGGGTTGTAAAGAGTGAATGTAAGCCAGTGTGAGAGAGCAGGGGGAAGAGCATTCATCTGTCTCTGCAGATGTAGGCGGAAGCGAGATACATAGAGCCTTGTCCTCCATGGTGAGATGTGTTTACTTCAGTAGTGTGAGGTTATTAGAGTTTTCTAAAGACTCAAGAAGGGAAAATGTTGTCTACTTTTCTTTGTAAAAGTAATCACGGAATGCTTATCTGTGGTTGTAAGCAAAGAAGAAGTAATAATACTTTGAAAGTTAGAGAGGCATGGGAGGATAGGGTGCTCTGGCCAGAGAGCCCATTGGTTAGGTATGTCAGGACAGTGAGACACTATTGATGTGAGATTCCCCCCCCTGTATGCTGTAAATACCATTCATTAATAAAGAAACTGTCTTGGCCTGTGATAGGGCAAAAGAGTAGCGCTAGGCGGGGAAAACGAAACTGAATGCTGGGAGAAGGAAGGCGGAGTTTAGAGAAGCCATGGAGCCACCAGAGGAGAAAGATGCAAGCTGCCAGTTGGAACCTTGCCCGTAGGCTACAAGCCTCATGGTAAAATATAAAATAATAGAAATGGGTTAATTTGATATGTAAGAGCTTGCTAGAAATACACTAGAGTCATTGGCCAAGCAGTGTTTTAAATAGTATAGTTTCTGTGTGATTATTTTGGGAGTCTGGGCAGCTGGGAAATGAACAAATGGCCTCCTACAACACACTATCATCTAAGAATTAGAGTTTATGAAGCATGTTGGGCAATAGGGTATTTGATGCTGAGAAGGATGCTATTATGAGAAGGAAGCAGGTTACCGGGCTTTCTGGATACCATTCTGTAGACTGATGGAAATGTTTTGCTGTAGAAAGATGATGCCGAGACCATATGAAAATTGTCAGAGGCAGCAGGAAGACCACTGAACCTCAGTCCTGCAGTAGATCAGTTGAGCCATGTCAAAAAAGCACACATTGAAAGGGAAAGAGACATAGATTGGAGCTGTTGATATGAGGAGCTGGCAGCTCCCAGCACAAACTGGGTGTAAGTGCCAAGAGGAAGAGGAATATGAAGACACCTGCAAGGCAAGCTCAGATGGATTCCCATGTCCACGGGAGGAAGGATGCAGGGTGGAAGCTGCAACTCTGAGTTGGTACTGAGGAATTGGCAGGACTTCTATGAGCTGCTTCTGAGAGCCTACCGGGAAAGCAGCGCCGGGAGCTCAGGAAGTCTGGCCTTTAAAAGCACACCTATTCCAACTAATTTCTTATAATCTGTGAAAAATTTTGTGAATTTTTAGATATTTGCTATTTTCAAGAAGACAGAAGTTTCACAAGTGTTTGCCAGAACCAACTGGCATTTTCCACCAAAGGAAAGGTTTTTCCACTTCCAGAAACAGAACGTTCTGTAAAAGAGAAAGCCAGTTGATGGCTTCTACTTCCTTCTCTTGCTTTGCAAGCTGAGCTGTTAGACCTGCCCAGGGCTGAGGAGTAGCATTAAGGAATATTACAACACCACCTTATTATCTTCAAGAAAATGATCTTGTGGAAATAACTCATCCCTGATAATGAGAAGATAGGTCGGCCCTTTGTCCCTGATAATGAGAAGAGAGTAGGAGGATGCAAACATTTTCTTAAGATTTATTTTTTGACTTATTTTGATAGTTCTTACAAAACATCAGATACAAAAGAATAGGAAAAGGGGTTATATAAATTGCTAGATAAGAAAAAGAAAGGATGCTGATGAAGGAGGCAGCAACGCTGTAAGCACTTAAAAGTGTGCTTTTGAAACAACTTGCTCTCTATTGTGCCAAGCTGGCATTTGAAAAGTACAGTGGGGATGTTTGTCCAGTACCAATCCCTAAATGAGTAGGAACCTCTTTCTTGTTTCTTTTTTTTCTCCCTTCACCACCATTTACATAGTCAGTCTTAACAGTTACATTTTCTCCTCTTGAACCGGAGAGTCTCTACTTGGCTAATACTAATTTGAAGGTATGGGGCCAGGGGATTCGTGATGCTTAGTGAACCAACAAAGGTCATTTTTAATTGCTGTCTGTCGTAACTCAGGCTGTGTCACTGCTGATCCAGTGTGACTCAGCTGAGCCTAGGCACTGACTCATAGAGCTCCTCCACAGACAGGATCTGGTGACACAAGCTGACTGGCCACGTGAAACCACGGAAGAGAAATGAGGCTTCTTTGCCAAATTCCTATGACCTTGGTGCAGGGTGGGAAAGATGGGCAAATCTAAAAGATCTGTCCATTTTGCAGTTTTTGTTGTTATTATTACAGTGACTATTCATTTCCTGATTTGTATGTATTTATCCAGTTTATGTAGGGAGGACATGGGGTAGAGGGACATGCATATTCTTTGTGAAATCAGCGCATTGCAGTGGATGGGTTCAGGCAGGGAGATTTATGCACTGGTGACTGGAGTTGCTTGGCTTCTGAAAGTTCTTTCCTTTTCCATCTTTCTACAACCTTTGTATTCCAGACTCACTGTGTCAAACAATTATTTGAGCAAAGCCCAATAGGACAATACTGTTGGCCCTGCTTTGCAGGTTTGGAGCTGTCAGCTTTCCCAAAACACACTGCTGGTAAGTAATGAGACGCTGATCCTCTCCTCAGAGCCGCTGCCCCTTTAGCTTCTCCCTAAACTTCTTGTCTGTGAAATCTGGATGTAATAACACGTGTCTTCAGTGTTGTTGTACAGATTAAGAAATAGAACCATGAAGTGAATAGCACCGTACTGCATGTTAGGCAATCAATAAAGGCTTGATGGTGTTACTAAAATCAACGAAGAAAAATCTTAGCTCAAGTAGCCATAGAAACAAACCCATGCTGGAGCACAGCCTTTGACTCCGTGTGGGTGAGTGTGGTGTTACTGGCCCTCAGCAAGGAAGTCAGTCCAATAGCATAGATCTCCAGCTGGGTTTGTGATATATCAGAAACTACTGTAACGTTTGGAAGGGAAACATTTTTTTTTCATTTTTAATCATTGCAATATTTCTCATATCACTCTGTATCAATCCCATAGGGCTTTTACTTTGTAATGCTTTCCCTAATGAAAGTGAAATTATGGGATTCAGTGTCATTTATGTTGATGGTGGTAGGGGAAGGTTGGGTTTCCAGAATAAGCATGGGAAGCATGACCTTGGGCCAAGAAAATTACTTGATGTTTGGTAAATGTCATATAAACAAATACCTGAACACAAGGAAAAAAAACCCGGAAAGATCCAGATTTTCATAAGAATAATGTCAGCAGGGAAAATGTTCTAGAAAATTCTTGGTCATGGCAAAAAGCAGACCAAAAAGAATGTGCTCTGGTCCATTTGTTTAGATATTTATGAGGCCAATCCAAGAGAAGTGAGGATACAGTGTCTTTGCTGAGAAGGGAACTCTGGGTGGAACTCTGATGATGAGTAACCATATTAGATAAAACCTTTTTTGAGACCAGGGGAACTAGCTTGTTAGTCTAGTCTCCTCATTGCTTGGTACTGTACCCAGGTGTGCTAAGCAAGCCACTCTACTTCTGACCCACAGCCAGACGCTAACCGTTCCTACCCTTTTCCTTTCGAGACATGGTGTCATTATGGAGCCTGACTGGCCTGAGATTTTCCAAGTAGATCAGCTGGCCTTGAACTCACAGTGATCCTCCTGCCTCTGCCGTTGGAATGCTGGGATTAAAGGCGTGTGTCACCACACGTGGTTTTTAGTCACCTTTTTATACTTAAACCCGAGTGTGATTCTGTTCAGAGGAGGCACTCATAAACTGATTGCAGGCACGGAAACGTTAAACCCTTGTTAAAAGGGTGCTGACTGGGAGCAGCGTGTGGGCAAGGTTGATTAATGAGGCAAACGGCTCCTGTGCTCTGGTTCTCACTGGCTTCTGAGTTGCGTTGCCTGTGTTGAGTTCCTAGTGCCAAAAGCAAGAGAAATCAATAAGGACAGATGACCATCTTGCTCTGTCTGGTGAATAGTGGAAAAATCTAAGAGTAGGATGTCATGATGGAGAAAATCACAAGACTGAGTTCCAAATCATAAGGCAGGAAGTAGGATAGGAGAAATTACAGAAGCAATGCATTTGTATTTTATTTTATTTTATTTTATTTTTTTGCATGACATGGAAGGATTTGATTGCAGTGAGAGTCAAGAAACAACAACATTTAGGAAGGAAGCTGTTTTGTGCAACATAATACTTGTTAGGACTGGTAACCAGACTCCAGAGCTTAGACCGTCTAGAGAATGTCAGCATGGGAATTGCTGACCTGATTCTTAGAGTAGCCTTGTCAGACATTTTTATTATCCTCTTGTATGGATGCCAAGACCAAACTTCACAGAGGCTACCGTCCCCCATGGTCACATCATTATAAGCGGTTGGACCCCCATGACTGTTCTTCCTTACTTAGTACCTACCTCAAAGATGGTTGGAAAGAGCTGGAGAGAAGGCAGTAAACACCAGGTTCACCTCATCATAGTACTCAGTCCAGGGGTTAGGTGGTTCCACTTTGGGTGCTTATTGATATCTGACTTATAAAAATTGAATTTTTACAATAGTTTTCTCTTGACATTTCTGTGATATTTTATGGGTGTGACATGATTCGCATTTATAAACTGATACTTTTTGTTGTGATAGATTTAGTATCAATTAACCCAATTCCTATACTGCTGTAGGAATTCCTTCAGCCTTTAAGTTACTAGCCCACTTGGGCGTGGCCTCTTCTACTATAAATGCTTACGTAAAGCATGTGCACTTTCTCTCTCTCTCCAGGTTTCTGGATTCAGTTCCTGTTCCCCGTTTGTGCAGAGGACTGTGAGTCTACCCCTAAATAAATAACCCTTTATTATATGCAATTCTGAGTTAGTGTGGGATTATTTTGTAACTTCCATCTTCATCTGGTGCCATGTGAATCCCAAATCCACACCTACGGGAATAAATGATGATATGAGTATCGTTAGGTATGCAGATTCATATATTCATAAAAGAGCTAAGATTTGTTTTATAATGAGCTATAATAGATCTGAGATCTCTATGTGAACAGACAAGGGGAAGTTGTTGTTTCCTCAATGTCTAATATTCATAGAATGACCTTGATGTAAATCACTAATTTATATCAGTAGGGAACTAACATTTTGAGATGAAATCTAGCTTGACCCTGGGGATGTGTTTTGTCTGTGCCCTTTTAAACTCAAATCTCACCCCTCTTTCTAGGTAATTATTATTGTCTTTTATCTAGAAATCAGGAAATTAAGTCTAGGGAAAGTTGGCCAACTTCACAGTCAGCTGATAATGAGAACAGCATTGGTGACCACCAGATGATAGTAAGACCACTGAGCCCTTGCTATTCTAAGGTCACTTTTCTACTTTCTCTCTCTTTCTCTCTCTCTCTCTCTCTCTTACTTTTTATATATCACATACAGACTTCTTTGTAAACAATATACAACACCAAAATGGACAGGCACTAATAAGGGCTCAGCCCATTAAAAAACCAGTTTAGGTGTTCTAAGTTAGCTTAGACATGTTCTGGAAGGGTCCAGGCATAGGAACAAGCATTACAATTGGACTCCTATTATAGCTGTGCCAGAGTGAGAACTGTCCTGAGTTGTCTGAGGCATCTGGAGGATGGCCATGTAGAACTGCTACCCTGGAAGTTAAGTCAGGAACCTGCTGCTGCCGTGATTGCTTTCAGATGGACAGGAAGCTGGAAAATGGATAACATAAAATATTTTGTAGAAAAGCCCAAAATTCCATGATAGGAGCAGCAGTAACAGCAGTGGCAACAGTAGAGGTCAAGGGTCAGAGGTAGAGAGTCCTCTGCCTTGATTCTGTCTTCCACTTGTTACCTGAAGTGTGATTAACAGGGTGGACCATGATCTGCCTATAGAGTTCTAACTGCAAAAGGACTGGGGAAAGCATGTCCTAGTTTTCCGGTTTCAGAACAAGAGAGAAGAAAGTGGAGAGATTCAGCCAGCCATTCCCCACTCTGCCCGCCATGACCCAAGTTTGATTTCCTACCCCCACCATGGTGGCTCACGCTCACTCAGAACTCTAGAAAAGGACATGAAGCCTTTTTCTGGCCTTCATAGGTACCATACAAGCAGTATACAGACATACATGTAGGCAAGACACCCGGACACGTCAAAAAGAAAGAAATTTTAATAAAAGTCATTATTATAATGTGGATCTTCCAGTTTAGTGGAGCACAAAATGGAAAGGTAGCAACACTGATGTTTATATGATATTTTACTTTTTTTTTCTTCTTGATATCCACAGTCCTCTCCTGACTGAGTAGGACCTTTGCTTTCCACACAGTTCCTGCTTTCTGTCAATGCACAAAGTGATTCACATCTAACAGTGGTTTTATGCTCCACTGACTCACTGAGGTATGGTGCTTTACCAACCGTGAACGTTGACATGTTTATAATAAAATTTAATCTGAAAATATGCAAGAGAGAGACTTGTGAATGTGATTTATAATCAGACTAACTTTCATGTAGGTGTTGAGCAGCCCATAAAATTAATTGTTGGCCTTGGATTTTGAGGTTAATTTGCTCTCCTTCAAGAGACAGGGTGACTTCAGTAGGTGAATTGAGGGTTGAAGTCCCAACTCTTTTAAAGGGACACCTAGTCTTATGAATTTGCAGTAGTACTGGAACCAGCAGAGATATAGTATAATTAATACATATGAAGTTCCATTTTTAATGCAAAACAATACCTAAAATTTAACCTTATAAAGGACCTTTGAATAAGCAATCTGTTGTTTCACAGCTCACAATGTCAGTGGTCCTTTTTCTTAATATTATTAGTTTTTAAATAAATATAAATAAGTGCATTCATTTATTTATATTTGTGTGTATTTTGCCTCTGTGTGTATGTCTGCACACTACTTGCAGTGACTCCAGAAACCAGAAGAGGTGTCAGATCCTCTGAAACTGGAGCTGTTAGCTGTCATGTGAGTACTTGGACTTGACCCTGGGTCTTCTGGGAGAGCATCTGGTAGTCATAACTGCTGGGCCATCTCTTCATCCCCAGGCTTTGTTATTATCGTCAGAGATCTTTATCTCTGCAAAATTGTGGGCTTTTCTTAAATCTTGAAATACATTTTATTCTGTGTTCATCTTTTGTTCCTTAATTCTCAGCTTTTCCCTCATGTGCTATTTAGTGGCATCAGTTATTTCTCCTCAAAGGTACTCAGTTCTTAGAATCAAACAACAATTTCGTATGCCTCACTTGGCCTGAAGTGTTCACGTGTTGTAATTAGCACTGGAATATTTCTTAGTTTTCAGAACACTTTTATGGAGATCATAATCTGGAGCTAATGAACATACTAGTATTCAAATGGATGCTGTATTCTGAAAGTACTTAAGGAAATTCAGCTTTCCAAAGATTACTACAAAAGGACTGAACAGTAACTTGTGAATTCCATGGCAGTAAAAGATAATTCAATATTTTGTACTCTACAGTTTGAAGTGTACTTCAGTTTTTATTTTAATTTTCTTGTGAATTTTCTCCTCGATATGATTGTCAAAACAAATTTTCTATGGGAACTTAAATGTTAATCAGTGACAAGAGGCAAAAATACTTCAGGAAAAAATGATCACATTACACAATAATATCTGAGCTAAGTGCCTATGGCAGAGTGGTCTTTTTACGTGGTGGAGGGATTGTGAGTGCTGGCAGGGGCTGGTGTGGTATAGTGGCACGGATGCTGATGTGCTGTGAGTCTGAATGCATCCGTCCTCTCTCCATGAATCTGTCAGTCTTACTCCGTGCAGTTTGAGGGAACTGTACTTAGTGCAGCTGGGAGAACTGTGTTTCTGACTCTCTCTTGCTTTGTCATGTTTCCTAGAAATGTCCAGGACTGAAAGGATGATTTTGTGTTCTCCTCTATCTCAAAGGGCAGATGGGTGAGTATGTTCACAATTTGGTCAAACTATTCTTGTTTCTTTTATGACTTGCAAAATATTTAATTGCCAGAATAAATTGCCAAATGACTTTCCCTCGATTTGGGCTCTTGTCTTGACCAAGTAGGAAAATTCTTCATATTAGTGTTGGTGCATCAGTGACCTCAGACTGAGGATTAATCAAGATTCAGAAATAAATGCTCATGGTATCCTCATCCTCAAGTACAAAGAACAAATGCCTTGTCAGGAGTGCAAAGTTATAAGGTCACTGATTTTTATATAAATGTATATGTGTTAAGATATGTATGTATATTTATGTGTGCATATATCTATATAGATTACATTGTTATCAACTACAGTCCTCACATTGTACATTAATGAGATCTCAAGTAAAGTTCCTCATAAATATCTGCTCTATTTAAACTACACAATCCTCATTTCCTCCCCTACCTTTTTCTGAACAACTAGGAAGTCAATTATAATAGCCATGACCTTTCATATCTATATATTTCCTTGCACTTCTCTTAAGAATAGGATATTCACATTCATAAAAGTAGAAATTAATGTTAACTTCATAATTATATCATTAATATGTTGTGCTTATAGACAGCTACAATTATTCCTGAGTGTTTCTCCCTCCTCTGTATCCTTTGCAACACAAAAACAAATCTGTTGCAGAACATTTTATCACACTGTGAACCCTGAGATTGCCTTATTTATTGGAAAAACCTGTTTCTAGTTGTGGTGTGGCTCAACCCTAGCACAAGACCTTTCTGACTGAATATTGTATACAAGATTAAATAAAGTCAACCATAGGTCAAGAGGCTGAGCAAGCAACCAGTTGACAGGAAATAAAAACAGAAAGAGTAAGAGCGAGTTAGGAAGACTGATAGACACACATGAACTGGAAGGGAGGTACGTTCGATTTGAGGAGTTCAGGCACAGGACAAAGCTCTTTCTGGGACATCAGTGGAGGAGGAAGGTCAGCTGGGTGCTTTGTCTGCCTCCGTGAGCTAGCAGGTTTCACTTCAGCATCTGTCTCCCTAGTTTGTATTGGTAAAATTGAACAACTGAGATTTAGATAAAGACAACATAAAACAAGGCTCCTATTTTGCCCCATGCCTGTTTAGATGTTACTATTAAATACTGTGTCTTCTTTTCCCCTTTTCCTATCCAGCTGCCTTTTGTTTTGTAGGATTCAGATATTTAGAAAGAGGAAACCTAGAACACACTGCTAATACTAATCTCAAATGAACAATGAGTAATCCTCTAGAGAACTATGTTTCATGCCTCTACTAAAAATGGATTTGTTGTTAATATGTAATTCAAATTTAACTGAGAAATTTGTATTTATTTTAGTTTTTAGCACATCATTATATATACAAATGGTGTGCGATGTTTTCATGCATAGATATTTAACTATGAATTTAGGGCATTTGGCTTCTCTGACACATCATACATTTACCATTTCTTTGCAGCAAGAGAATTAAAAATCCCCTCTTCTAAGTATTTTGAAATATTTATTGCATTATTGGTAACCACGGTAGCTCTACATTGTATAGTAGAATACAAGAAATATCTCTCCTATTGATTTGCAACCTTGCATTCCTGTACCAACCCTTCCTGATACTTTCTACTTCTATGAGATAAATATTTTCAGATTCCACAATGAGTGAGATCACACAGCATTTGTTATTCTGTGCCTGGCTGATCTTCTCCATTGGCACAATGATAGCCTTTCATACTTCTGAATGGCCAAATAGCATTCCATTGTGTTTAGGTACCACATTTTCTTGATCAGTCCATCAGTTAATGGACCCATTGGTTGTATCCATTTCATAGCTATTGTGAAATATGCTAGAATAAATGTTGGAGTGCAGATGCCTAAATATGTCTTATTGATTTACTTTAGTTTGAGAATATGTAACCAGTGATGTGACTGCTGAGTCATATGGCTATTTGCTTTTTATTTTTCTTAGGAATTTCCATACTGCTTTCCATAATGACTGAGCTACTTTAAATGATTGCTGTACTTGATGAACACTCCTCTTTTTCCACACCCATATTAACATATTTTGTCATTATCATCCTAAGAATTCTAGCTGAGGTGCAGTGACATGCCACGATGATTTGATTTGCATTTCTCTGACACTTTTTCTATATCCATGATGACCATTTGTGTATCTTGTTTTGAAAATTTAGTTCTCTTTTGCTCATTAAATAAATGATAGCTTTTTTTCTCTTTAATTTTTTTTGTTTCTTAAGTATTTTAAATTTTACCTCTTTTCAGATGTGTGGTCTACAAGTATTTTCTCAATAGGTTTGACATAATCTTACTTATTTATTTTTATTTTTGTTGTATGTGTTTTTGAGGACTTATTCCAAATATCCTTGACTTTATTTCCTTTCTCTAGTAGTGTTAGACCTCAGATCTTACACTTCAGGTTGTAATCCATCTTTGTTGATTTTTTTATATATAGTAAGGAATAAATTTCACTAGATTATTCTGTATATGAATATAGTCATTTTTCTAATTTCTCTGAAGAGAAATTTTTCCTTTGGTGTGAATTTTAGACATCTTTGTCTAAGATCAGTTGCTTGTTAATGGAATTATTTTTGTTTTCTCTATTCTGCTTTTTATGTCAGTTGTATGTTGTTGTAGTTCCTATAATTTTTATTGTATCATTTGAAGTTAGGTAGTGAGATATCTCTAGCTTTTATTTTATTTTTTTTTACAGTGTTTATAGTTCAGTTTAGTCTACAATAGACAAAAATAATTCTCTTCTATGCAATTCTCCCACATCTACTCTTTCAGTAATTTAAGACTTATGAAATGTCTTCAAATTTATAACTTGTTCTTTCTTTCCTAGGGAAGACTATTAATAAAGTCAGAGTGAATTAAATGTTGTGAAAGAAATGGAATCACTGACCTTGGTCTAACTAGACAATGAAGCCGAATTATGCTGTGGGACAATGGTCTGTACCCTGTTACTTATATTTTAAATAAACGTTGATTGGCCAGTAGCCAGGCAGGAAGTATAGGTGGGGCAATGAGTATTCTTGGAAGAGGGAAGTTTCAGTCTGCTTTCATCGCCCAGCCACAGAGGAAGCCAGATACAGAGCCAGCAAGATGTGACTGCCTCGTTGAAAAAGGTACCAAGCCACATGACTAACACAGACAATAATTGTGGGCAAATACAAGTTATAAGAGTTAATGAAAAGCCTGAGCTAATAGGCCAATCAGTTTATGGTTAACATAGACCTCTGTGTGTTTCCTTGGGACTAAACAGCTGTGGGTGGCATGGCTAACATAGAAGGACCAGGTGAGACAGAAAACTCAGTCAACAGGATTAGTTAAAGGAATCAAAAAGAGATGGCACGCAGACAAATTTTGGATATGTTTACGAACACAAAATGAAAATTTTTCTAATTAACTGATTGCTTTTCTCAATCAAGCTTCTAATGAAAAGATTATAAAATTACAGCTCATCATAAGTGTACATTAAGACTGTATACTTCTGAATGCTGAGTTCAGTAGAGGGCAGTTCACTTTCACTGAAGGACTGGATGCACAGATGTAGCTCTTACCTGAACGCACCCACCCATACCTGCTGCAGAAGAAACTCAGTGTGGTGAGTGGTGTAAGTGGTGACCAGCACAAAAGTACAATTCCAGAATCTCTCCTTTGTTTCAGGAAGGGTGTAAAGGACATGCTTGCCCTCCAGGTCAAATGGAAAGAAACAGATATTCTTCCTTCTTGAGGCACTTGTAAATGGGATGGATGTAGCCCAAACTGAAGCCTCCCGAGGAAATGAGTGACAGGTGGATTTACAAGAAGTTTTCTTTTAGGCTGCCTCCATGGTACCCAACAAGTGGAGGGCTTGATCCTGGAAACTCTGCTACCCATGAGGTCTGTTATTGACCATTTTTTTAAAAAAATAAATTTATTTATTTTACATCCTGGCCACAGTTTTCCCTCCCTCCTTTCCTCCAAGTCCCTCCACATACCTCCCTTCTGCCCCAAGCATCTACTCCTTCCCCATTTCTATTCAGAAAAAGGCAGGCATCTCATGGATATCAACAAAAGATGGCATATCAATTTGCTGTAAGACTAAGAAACTCCCTTGTATTAAGGCTGGGCAAGACAACCCATTATGAGGAATAAAGTTCTAAAAGGCAGCAAAAGAGTCAGAGAAAGCCCTGTCTCACATTGTCAGGAGCCCTAAAGAAGGCCAAACTACACAGCTGTCACATATGTGCAGAGTGCCTAGGTCAGTCCCTTGCAGGTTCCTTGGTTGTGGTTCAGTCTCTGTGAGCTCCTAGTAGCCCAAGCTAGTTAATTCTCTGAGTTTTCTTGTGGTGTCCTTGACCCCTATGGCTCCTACAATCCTTTCTCTTGCTTCTCTATAGGATTCCTCAAACTCAGCCTAATGTTTTTCTGTGAGTCTGCATGTTTCCGTCAGTTAGTGGATGAAATCTCTCTGATGACAATTAGGGTAGGCACCAATCTGATCCCTGGAGATGTCCAGTGCTGTGTAATAATCCTCTTGTTAACTGTACAGATTTGTTACTCAAACTGGTTTAATAAAACATTGACTGGCCAGGAGTCAGGCAGGAAATATAGGCAGGGTGATTAAAGTAAGAATGATGGGAAGGAGAAGGGTGGAGTCAGGAGTCACTAGTGAGATGCACAGGGAGCAGGAAATGAATGGAATAATAAAGGTACCACACTGAGACAGGGTGTAAATAAGGAATATGGGTTAACTTAAAATTTAAGAGCTAGTTATTAATAAACCCAAGCTATTGGCTGAGCATTTAAAAGTAATATTAAGCTTCTGCGTCAGCTATTTGGGAGCTGTCAGGACAGGAAACACCAAACTACAATCCAGTGTAAGCTATGGATCCACTATTTTTAGGAGTGTTAGCTGGGGCCATCCTTGTAGATTCCTATAAAATTCTTTTGTGCCTGTTTTTTTTTTCCTGACACTCAAATACACTCCCTTTCCAGTCGTCTCTTTTAGTATTCTCTCCCTCTCTGCCCCCCAACCTGATCAGTCATGTTCTCATCCATACCTTCCCTCAGTCCACTCAAGAAATCTCTTTATCAATTCATTTGCTTTTTCTTAGCTTTCTTTTTTAGGGATTTATTGATTTCTTCCAATTTTTGTTAACCTTTTCTTCAATTTCTTTACGGGATTTGTTTATATCCTTTTTAAAGGTCTCTATCATCTTCATAAAATCATTTTAAAGGACATTTTATTGTACTTCAGCTGTGTTGGATTATTTAGGTCTTGTAGAATAACAGGGCTCTGGTGATGCCATATTTCCCTACCTATTATTGATTATGTTATTACACTTGCATTTAGACATCAGGATTTGGGATGATTATAGGTCTGGGTGCTGATTCCAGCATTTATATTCATTGGATGGGTGTTTTATTCCCTATTGTCTCTTTTCTCTCTAGTCTTTTTGCCTAAATGGCCAAGGGTTCTGGTGACTACCCTGGTTTCAGGTTCAGTAGGATATCCCTTCTGGGGTTTTGGGGGTTAGGGGTTTCTAGATCTGGTCTGGCTCTGGGAAAGCTGGAGTCTTCTTCCTAAGTTGTAGACCAGGATATGGAGCCCATAAGAGGGGGTGCAGTCTGAGGTCCCTAGATCTGTTGTGGTCTTTTGTGTCCCTAGTACCAATCTGGCCTATAGTACAACTTCAGGAACTGGAGTCCCTAGATCTGGCTTGTGCTCCATAAAACTGAATTCTGCTTTTGAAGTTGTAAGCCTGGGGTTGCTAGATCTGTACTGATGTCTGAAGTTCCTGGATTCTGCCTGGCTCGGTAAAGAAGAAGACTTCTTCCAAAGCAGTAGGACAGGATATAGACACCAAGGGTGAGGCTGTAGTCTGGGGCTGTTGGGCAGGCTTAGAGGGTTTTAGCTGGTGGTGGGTGGTGTCATACTTCTGTTAAAGCTTCCAGGGACCGTGGGTCCTAGTGTGGAGGCCAGGGGCGCTGGTGCAGTCTGGAGTTGCTAGCATGGCTGTTAGGAGAATTAGTTGGCAGTGGGCAGTGGGTGGTGTCTTACCAGTCATGCAGCATTTTTGAGGCCAGTACATTGCAGCAATAAATAACAAAATGAGGCAGGAGAGGGATTCCTAGTGGAAAGTAACGTTCTGAATCTGGTGCCATCCTACTTCAGGGTTCCTGGGAAGCCTGTTTCCACAGTTCCCATCCTTCTCTGTCTCTCATCCCTGGTACTCATTTCACAGATTCAATAACATTGGCCTCACCATGAACGGGGAAAAGAAGACCTTTGTCTCTTTATTGGATCACAGATGGGTTTGAGAGTTTGTCCAGTCTTTCAGGCCCGGTCCTTTGATTTCTGCTCCCTTCTTCTGTGCTTGCTCCTTGAGTCCTTTCTTCTCGACTTCCCAGGATTCCCCTTAGTCAAGAAGGCAGCAGATTGCTTGCTGCCAACACAGAAGGTCACATTCCTACACAAACTGCCTGAGCTCCAGTAAATACTGACAGTGTGCACAGCATCTGGGAACCTAACCCCCTCAATGCTGGCAGACAGAAAACACACATTTTGGACCATGCGATGTCACTAGTCACTTGCTGAGGTATATGTTATGCTTTAAATCTGAGATTCTTATTTTTTTTCAAATTCATTTTTTCTTCTTTCACAATTCTGGAAGAGCCCTTGCAGTGACTTGGTCTGGTGGGAGTGGGCACTGAGAAAGCCAGACCTGCTTCTACCTGCTTACACGATGAATCATTAATTTATACTAGTATATTCCTAGTTACAACTGGTCACTGTTGCAGCAAATATCTCCATAGATTGGGGAGTATGGGATGTTTTAATTTTAGCAGACCTATAAGCCAAAATGTTATAAAACTTAGGGAATAATATTTGAGACATTTTTTTGCCCTGTGAGATTCATTAATAAAAATGTTCAACTTTATCAATTTGATCAATTGACCAACAATAGTGTCCAAAGTGTTATACAAACAAGAACAAGGCTATTTACACATTAAAAATTGTGTAAATTATTTGTTTTTCAATTGAGTTTTGTCTTATGGTAATAAGCAGTTCTGGTAATTTTTAATGGAAGAATGTTTTACTTTTGGGCATTGGATTTGACCTTGCATACTTGAGCATCTTTAGACTTACTTTTCTTTTAGATGTTTATGGGGATTCCATTTCAGATGAGAGTTGTGGGTGAAGTAGAGCCATATAATTGTTTGTAGATACATGAAGGAAAAATATAAAATTGAAGCACAGACTTAGAAAGTTGTCCTAATTGAAAAAAAATCAATTATTGTTTCACAGATTTATCAAAGATGTCCTATACTTGAAAAGAAATTTTCCCTCATGTAAGTCAGTATCAATGTGACAGCTCATTTCCTTTCTGATTAAACAGTGGCCTGGGTTTGGTATTGTCTGTTCAATGTCATCTGTTTCCCTTTAATATCTTGGGGCATATTTCATTGTAAGTTGATTCCAAGTTTCTCTATGCTACTGTATTTTACTGGGTCTAATTGATTAGGGAGAGGTCTGCCATTCTACAATGAATGTCTATTGTATGCTGATTTGTAGGGAAAATCTAAGATGCAATTATTCCTACTACCAAGAGAATACATCATTTGGTGTTCGTTCTAGCAGATAAAAATTCCCCATGTATTCTAAGGATGGAGGGCCTAGTAGAGAATTTGGGGTCTATCCAACCTTTGGAAAGGTTGGAAAATGAAGGTCATGAAGTTACCACTTAATTACTCAAAGAAGAAACTCCTCTGGGAGTCACTGCAAATAGGCTTTCCTAGGAAGGTCCCACCAACTGTCCCCATGTGCAGCATTGAAGTGAGAAATTTGCAAGGGCTTCTCAGCAGCCATTGCCACTCTCAGGTGTGCCAGTTCACATGTTGCCTCCATAAGTTAAGACCTTAGCATAGTTATTGCAGTTGTTTTGTAAACACGAGATGGCTCCCTTGCCCAAAATTTTAATTAATTTCTACATTTCACAAAGCATAACATGGTTTACTATTATGTTAGGGCTTTTTTGGGAGATCAGGACAGCTTCCCAAGAAAGTATGGAAATTGGAGAAGTTGTGGAATAGAACCTGACTTTTGCTGAGGTTAAGACACTCAAGATTTCTGAACACTTGGATGAGTGTTTGAAGAGCTATGGTTTCCACTGCTATCAAAGGAAGAATTGTCCAGGCTATTTCAGCTTTCCAATATGTGGGCAACAGAGAGAGTAGAAGTAGTTGGATTTGAAAACTATTCACTGTCAAATGTCAAAACTGTGCTTAGACTCTTTATGACAATACTATCCTGAACACGAATACAGGGACTGGGGTGGTCTTTAGAGGGAGAGAGTGATGTTGAGTTAAAAGTTGAAATGTTATAAACTACATGTGATTGCAGATTTGCTTTCTGTCATGCTGTATGGGCCAACAGGGAGCCATATCCTACTTACAACTCTTTTCTATAAATGAAACCATCATTTTGAAATAATGCCCATTTAAAGAATAAAGATGACAACCATAAAGTATTTAAATGTATACATACACACAAGCAGTGATAGAAGTCGTAAATCAGTAAGTCATCAAATAAATTTGAGAACTTTTTTCCCAATAGAAAAGAGAATTGGAGTTAAAATAAATTGCGTATGTCATCACTGTCTTTTAATTTAAATTTATTAATTGTTTAATTTTTTCATTGTGCATATGCATTTTACATGGTACTGTATTACAAAGGCATATTTTCATAGACACATATATCATTCATTGAACATACCCCCTCTATTCACGTCATTCTTACTTCTTATCTCTTCCAAGTCTCACTATTCCTTTTATTCATGTAGATAGTTTTGCTTCAACTTTAGTGTCTAATATACAAAAGTAATCTTATGTATCAGTGCTTTAATTCCCCTATCTTATCATGACTCATGACATTATATTCTCTTGTCAATCCATTGTGTTGGAGTATATGTCAAACTTTTGATATATTACTTACTTGACTTTTCATTTCTAGTATTTCAGTATCTTTTTTTAGTATTCTTCTCTTTATTAAGTTCCATTTTGATATCCTGTGTTTACCTCTTTATTTCAACTGTTTTGCTCTCTAGGGATTTATTTAAAAGTTTATTGTGTCCATTTGAATATACTTATAATCATTCTTTCAAATTATTTGTCAAATATGTTATCTATTTTACTCCCATTGTTGTGTAATTTTTGAAGTAGTAGTGTTGCCATGGATATTTCATATTTTTTAATGTTTTACTATTGGAGTTTACATGTTCAGTGGTAGATCATTGCTTGGAGTTTTTTGGTTTTTCGAGACAGTGTTTCTCTGTAGCTTTGGAGCCTGTCCTGGAACTAGCTCTTGTAGACCAGGCTGGTCTCGAACTCACAGAGATCTGAATACCTCTACCTCCCGAATGCTGGGTTTAAAGGCGTGTGCCACCACCGCCCGGCTTGCTTAGAGTTTTTATTTTATTTATTTATTTTTTTTGGTTTTTCGAGACAGTGTTTCTCTGTAGCTTTGGAGCCTGTCCTGGAACTAGCTCTTGTAGACCAGGCTGGTCTCGAACTCACAAAGATCCGCCTACCTCTACCTCCCGAATGCTGGGTTTAAAGGCGTGTGCCACCACCGCCCGGCTTGCTTAGAGTTTTTAAATGTCACTTTGACTTATATTCCCAAATATTGTTTATAAATGTTCTTTTACATTTAAAGGGGAATATAATATAGATATGAATAATTTGCATTGGTATGGATTTTGCTTTATAGATATAAATTTATGGTCAATCTTGTTATATGTATATTTCTGCTCTTGATTAAGGTATTGTGATTGTGTAGTTCATTTAAAAATGTAATGTATAATTAGGAAATATAGGTTGTTAATGGATAATCATCAATATAGTCAAGTTTGTAGTCACGTTAGTTAGATTTTCTAGATGTGCATAGATATATTTCAGAGAGGCATTCATCATATCTTTCAAAGACTACAAAATACGGCATTTAAAATGTTTTAATAACTTAGGGCTTTTTATGACAATGAGACATGTCTGCTCCTGGCAGCACCAATCTACTTCAAGAGGAAGATGGGCATCTAAGAGGCTCCTTATGGAGTTTGCTAGCCATTTGGGCAAGAAACTACTCTTGCCTGGACTGCTTAACTGGACACAAAGAACCCACACAGAAAGGCTGCTAAACTTGCCTAAAGGTGAGATGATCCTTCAGGGTTCCTGCTTCATAAAAGAGTCTGTGAGACATTCTGCCGGACACAAAAGAAAGTGACTGAACTGTCTTTGAATTTTCCTGTTTCATATAAATGTTTGCTGGATACTATGGGCCTGTGTGGTTGAAGATGGATGACCCAACAGTACAGAAGAACTTTGGGTGACTGTACAGCCAGCGAGATGTCTCTGTCATTTCTAGAGTTTTGGAAGTTGCTTACAATACACTTCTTGTTTACTTAGGTAAAATTAGATCCTTCTGGAGTCTTTGATGGAGTTGAAGAATAAATAGATAGCTATAGTTTTCCATTGTTATGATAAAAGATAAAATAGATATAAATATTGTAACTGTAATTCTTGCTTGATAACATTCTTGAAATACGTTGGTTCAAATATGAAAAAATAGCTTATTCAAGAAAATCAGATTGCTTAGGAGTAGGTTGTCTTAGTAATGTCAAGGACTTTCTAAAAAATCCAAGTTATGTAAGGAAGTACTGAAGGATGCCTACTGCTCTGGCATGTGCAGCAAAAATGTTAGAGATGTAAAGTTAAATAAGCTGTGCTTTTCTTTAAAGATGTCACAGTCTATCCATAGACATCTTAGATTTAAGTGTTTGAAGAATGATATTATTTGGCTATTAAAGTCAATGACAACTGGTCTACTTGTCAGTCACTCCTATAAAATATAGCTTCTCAGTCTTTAAAAGAAGAATGGAATGCAAGTATAAATTCAGTATTGTTTCCTTAAATAATTCCTATAAAATAAAATAAAAGCTAGCCAGGTAAGAATAAATTCTAATTTGGTACTGATGTTGTGTAGAAAAGACTGATTAAAAACTGACAATATTGTCCAGTGTTCTTACTGTAATTCTGATTTCCACTTGAAATGGAGAAGAGAGTATCTTGCAACTTGCTGAAGCAGGGCAACTGTGAGATGGTTTATTGTGTATTCCTAGGCACATCTTTTCAGGTAATGAGGTGTGAGGATGACTGATAAGCACATAGGATGTAGAAGAGAAAAAAAATAATAAAGCAAGCAGATTCAGCTAAGTAATAATTGCATATAACAAATAGGCAAAATTTATTAAAAATCCAATATGGAGCCTTGAAAATTTTTTGAAATCACTGCCTTGTATAAACCCCAAAGCCTAGAATTACAAATGAATTTAATTATCTAATTATCGTACTGTAATTATTGAACAACTTTAACACGTATTGTGAAATATAAATGCATAACTTGTATAATTTAATATGTAACTCCTTGCTTTTGTAGGTGGACTTAAGACATTCTACGCATTTTCTTGTTTAACTCCTTTGGGGGAGAGTTTTGTGAGAGCAGAAAGAAATTACTTTAATGGGATAATACTACTTTAAATAACTCTCCAATCTATATCTTTTCACTTGACACACATAAAGCATGTTTACATCTATTGTATAGACTGAGAAAAGCTGAAATTTGGCCAGGGAAGATAATGGAACACTTGGCTATCATGAACAGAGCTTTGAGCTTGATGTCCCACATGCTATAAAAGGGGTGTGGTTGGTAACATATGACTGCAAATCCCAGCATTTGAGAAGTGAAGATGGAAAGAGGAGACGGTCAAGGTAACCCCAGCTACTTTTCAAGTTGGAGGCCAGCCTAAGTTAGGTGAAACTCTGTCCTTTATTTTTGTCCTGGTCAATGTTCCCTTGCTGAGAAAAACACCATGACCATGGCAACTCTTGTACAGGAAATCATGTTTTTGGGACTGGCTTACAGTCTCAGAGGTTCAGTTCATTATCACTTTGGAGAAAAGCATGGAAGCACCCAGGCAGACGTGGTGCTGTAGAAGGATATGAGGGTTCTTTGTCCACATTCTCAGGCAATGAGAAGTGAGACACCCTGGGTTTGGGATCATCGTTTAAATCCTCAAATCCCAGTCCTAGTGACATACTTCCTCCAACAAGACCACACCTCTTTATCCTTTCAAATAGTGCCACTCCCTGGTGATCAAGTATTCAAATCTATAGCCTATTTCCATAAAAAACCCACAATTCCTTTTAATTTAAGGTTTAATTATCTCTATTTATTTTATTTTTCACATTTTATAACATGTATTTTGATCATATTCCTCCCCTCCCCCAACTCTTCTCAGATCTACCTACCCTTTTCTAGTCAGCCAACTTTATGTTTTTTTTTTTTGTTTTTTTTTTTTTTGAGACAGGGTTTCTCTGTGGCTTTTGAGTCTGTCCTGGAACTAGCTCTTGTAGATCAGGCTGGCCTCGAACTCACAGAGATCCGCCTGCCTCTGCCTCCTGAGTGCTGGGATTAAAGGCGTCACCACCACTGCCCGGCACTTCATGTCTTTTTAAAAATCTCAAACTCCAAGTTAAAAAAAAAGCCATCAAGTCCAATTTATGCTGCCCATATATTTGTGTGGTCTTCCACTGGACATGATTGACTTAACAAAGGCTTGCTCCCTTAGAGAAGACTGACTTTCCCTAAACTAGTAACTATCAATTCCAATAAGACTCAGGTAGGAATGGGACTTTATGCCTTCCTCTACTCAGAAATTTGATCTGGCTTGAGTTTACACAGATCTGTGGGGGCAATTGTGAATTCATGCGTGTATCTGGTCTTCTTGTCTAGTAAACACTATTTACTTGTTTTCATAAGAGCCTTTGGCTCTCACAGTGTTCCTGCTTCCTATTCTGCAATGATCACTGGGCACTGGGGTGTGTATTTATGATATAATGTTCCATTTAAAGAAGGTTGAACATTCTACAGTCTCTTATTCTGTGCAGTTTGACCAATTTTCATTCTCAATATTAATCACATATACTGTAAAATGAGCTTCTATGATGAGTGTTGAGAGATGTATTAATCTATGGCATTAATGAATTCATTACAAGTCAATTTAATAATATCCATTTAACAGAATAAGAGCATTAGGTTCTCCTGTGTGGACTATGATCTACTTAGCCATAGGTTTTGATTTCTTTCTTTCTTTCTTTTCTTTCTTTCTTCCTTTCTTTCTTTTTTGAGACAGGGTTTCTCTGTATAGTCCTGGTTAGTCCCAAACTCTCTATTGTAGAACAGGCTTACCTTTAACCCACAGAGTTCAGAGTCTGCATCTGCCTTCCCAGTGTTGGGATTAAAGGCATGCACCATCACTGCTGGACTGATTAGTCTGTTTCTTATATCATGCATATTCACTTGCCAGGGTTGGCACAGATCTCAGAAGGCTAGGTCTTCCCACATTAATATAAATCATCAAGAAAATGTCATATAGCCCTGCCTACATACCAATTTGATGAAACATTTTTTTCTCAGTTGATATATATTCTTTTCCCAGATGTCTCAACTTGTGTCAAATTGACAAAAACCAGCCAGGACTGAACCTCTTCTTTTCCCCTCCTGTATTCAGGTTGTTTTTTGATCCACTGTTCTAATTCGGGTTGCTTGAGCATGAGTAGGGGGTATTTACTAAAGCATCGACAACTTAATAGTGGTTACATTATTGAAGAAAAGGACTTCTCTTCCCTTTTCAAATATCTCCCCAGGAAAGTCTAGAGTCTCATGATCACCTCTCACATCCAGGATGGAATATAAAGGACCCAGTCTTTTGTTGATCTTGAGTTGGTATCCATAGCTGCTGTGTGTCCATTGTTGTAGTGGAAATGCTATATCTGGAAGATGGAAATGAATTAATTTTTAAAGGCTTGAGTTTGGCTATCTGCAAAGTCAAAGGAGATTCTCAATCTACATGCTTTGTGCTTCCAGACAAATCTCTATTTTAGCCAGATTTTCTGGCCAGCAATGCCAAGAGATCCTTCTGGTTCTACCTTCTAGTAACAGTGTTCCAGATGTGGACAGCTGTGCTCAGCTCACTGGGTCCTTGTATCGACTAGCAGGTGTTGATTCAGTCTTTTTGAGAAGAACTTCTCATCCAAATATAGAGAATTTAGGCTGAAGATGAAGAACTGTGCCCCTTTTCTGAATTATGCATCCCATTTTGTCATTTTAAGCATTTTCAAACGAGAGAGAGAGAGAGAGAGAGAGAGAGAGAGAGAGAGAGAGAGAGAGAGAGAGAGAGACCCGCTCTTAACTAGCAGATTGCTTTATTTGGGCTTTGGCTATTTTATTGACAACAATGTTTGTATTAGTTATACAAACCTTACATTTCAGAGTTCTAGGCTTATAGTAAATAATTATTCTTTTTACTTAGTGCTTATTCATTCATTCTTGTATTACAGAGTAGAGATGAAGCTAATTTCATAAAAACACTTTCAAGGAAAATAAAATAGCTAAATATCAAATATATGCCTAACTGAGAGATGAATTATTTCTAGTAAGAAGAATTTGTCTTGACTATAAATACATATATTTAGTATGTGAATATGTTTAAGGGTAATTTTTAAAAAAGAAGGTTGCAGATAAGTATTTTATTATAATATCTTAATGTGGTTGTTGTTACATGCATTTATGTATCTGTATATATGTATATATACATATCCCTAAATATATAAATACAATCTGCTCAGCCTATTTAATATTATTTGTATGTATGTTTTCAATGCTGACCATCCCATATTGGATAGCCAGTTGCTGTGATTTTCCCTGGGGAAGACTATTTCTTCAGCGTTTAGCATTCCTTGGTGTAGGGTTGCGTCCTGTGTTCCATCTCTTGTCCAGTTTGTCATTTGCAAACTAAAATAAAGGTGTATTAAATGGAAAATACTGATGATTTCAGTTTTATTTTCCAGCGAACTGTTTTCCGACTATGTTGCTCTTCCTTCTTCACAGAATCCTCTTATCCAGAACCTGACATCCATGAGTCCTCTTCACCTTTATGAGGCAGGTCCCTGCTCAGGTGTATCTTCAGAGACACCTTTCCTGACTTGCGTCCCTGCCCATGGAGTCCTGTTCTCTGTAATTGACATGCTCAACCAATTTGTATAGGTTTATTGCAGGTACGATATATTGATAGGTTAAAAAGGAAAGTTTACATGTGTGTCACCTTTCCAAAAGTAAGTTATAAACTGAACGTGATGCCACACAACTGCAACCACAGCATCCAGGAGGCCAAGGGAAGAAGAATTTGGGTTCAAGGTCAGCCTGTCCAAACTAAACAGATAACAGTAAAACAACTTATGTGGAGTTTGTAGGAACAATGTAAAGGTGAAAACCACGATGTTGGATGATATCTACCTGATCTAAAA
>JAQHUG010000131.1:4118683-4129694 GCA_028555095.1 Dicrostonyx torquatus
AAATGTAAATTTTTCTTTTAACAATAAAAAAGAATAAAAAATTAAAAGCCTTATACTAGAGTATATATGGAGTGGAAGGACTCCAGGGATGTGGTTTTGTGAGTCATCACCCGTAGTGGGGTTGCACTTTTCAAAAGTCAGCTGCTTCTGAGTCATCTGTGCTCTTGTTAGGGATACTTCACCCTTGCTCCTCTGACCCTCCCCCCAAAACCACATTGGTCCACTAAACTGACTTGGATTTCTTTCCTTTAGTACATTAGTGCCTGATCAGGGGTGAATAGACATTACTTTTCTCCAGAAAAGGAAATGCCATGTAGCTGACATAAACAAAATTAGATGATCATTTTGTATCTTATAGAAAACACATATGATAACATCTAAAGCTTTGTCATTTTATGGTTAGTATAAAAAAGAGGATACATGACAACTGGCACATGAGTTGGACATGGATTACACCAATAGACATGTTCATGTCTACAGAGGGAAGTTTATGGGGCCTTAATCTTCCACAAAGTACTATAGACAACTAAAGAATGTTGGGAGCAGGAGACATAGTCGTCCACAAAATGGCCTACCTACTGGTTATTCAAATGCAGTGGTCAGCCCTGAAAGCATACACAGGCTAGGCAGTATATATATATGTGTGTGTGTGTGTGTGTGTGTGTGTGTGTGTGTGTGGTCTGTGTGTGGTGTGTGTAATATTGTTGTTACATATACAATATGTATTTATTTATAATTAATTGTAAAAAAGAGGCCATGAATTTGAATGAAAGAAAGAGAAATATGAGGGGGGTTTAGAGGGAGGAAAAGAAAAGGGGAGATGAAAAAGAGGACCCCATTGTGTTTTCCAGTACAAAGCTTCTGGGTGCTATCTTCATAGTTTTAGGATAGATATATTCAAAATAACACTGCATCAAGTGATTTGACAACCATCTGAATAATTCAGATCTCAGAGAAGATACAGGATATTGATACACAACTATAAACAAAACCCTTGGAATGATCTAAATGTGTTGCTTCAAGGACAATGTCAAGACCTGAGAAAAAGTTCATAATTTTCAAGTTTGTTTCAAAAGAAAGATCTATAGGGAGCACTTGCCTGTGAGTCAAGCTTCCAGGACACTTGGTTTCCAACACCACATTATATCTTCATGCCTCTTTGGACATACCATATAGAATAGGAAAAATAATGATAGACCAAATACACAAAGTTGTTTTCAAGCATTTGGTAAAATACTGCCGCTGCTGCTGTGAAAATGTAAACATAGGGACATCTTTCAGCTCTTTAGATGGTGTGCCTGAACTCTTTAATATGAAGAATGAAAATGGTTCAAGAATGAAATTGTGTTCTCGATGTGGTGCATTAGACTCTCTTTCTGTTAGGAATTCCGGGATGGACTTTGTTCTCAGGGCACTGGCACATGCTATTTGTAATCTCAAAGGAGATTAGACAAAAATAAAAGATCATTAAATTTATAAAATAAAGGTCATTCATAACAGGACACAAAAAATCTAGGCCATTCATTATTTGTTCTTGCCGCATTTGAGTGGAAGATGAAAATGTAGATGATCATGATGGTAACGATGCTGTTGATTTGATAATGATAGAAGGTGAGGGTCTGCTACATTGAGAACAAATGATATTTGTTGAACGAAGTCTGAGTGTATTTTGAAAATTCAACATCACTTTTTGACATTAGAGTCCTTTCGATTATGTTCTCTTTCTCTTTCTGTGATTTTTCAGTATACTGAACTATATAATGGAGTTTCCATCTGTTATATTGTTTGGAAGGTAGTTAAGTGTAGGATGGGTATTGAGTATCATAACTCAAAGGCACAATTTAAAATTAAAATATTGTTTTGTTGTTGTTACTTTTTGGGTACAACTTTGGTCATTTTTGTTTTGGAGAAACTTTCTTTTTGTCACATATTTCCAAATGTAGGGAAATGGCATTCTCAAAGGTTGTGACTATATTTTCAGATTACTCTTCAAATTTAACAACATAGAAGCAGTTTTTCTAAAAAAATCTGTAGATCGGATATCACAGTAGGTTACATTGGGACAACTTATCTCTTATCCATGCTGATTGGCCTCTGTTAAAAAAGTACAAAAGTTATTAGGAACTCAGTCATGGATGACTGCAGTTTTGCTTCCTTCAATTTTGGTTCAGAGACTTTAATAAGTTGAATACCGAGGATTCCTTAAAGAGTCCTTTCCATGCAGCATCCTGGCAGGATGCTTGCTACAGAATAGTTCTATTTCTAACTGAGCAACTTAGAACTCTGACCGAAACGTCCAGACATGCAAGGTAGCACTCACTTCACTGGCCTTGGAGATTACAGTCACCTACACTGATGTCATAGGCTGCTCAGATTCAAAAGGGAAGGCACAGAGACCATGAAACAAATTAACATCCATTTATTAAGAACTATCAAGTGAAACATGGTATGTAATCACTCATTAGTAGATATTAGCTGCAAAATAATGGATAACTGTGCTACAATCCACAGACCCAGAGAGACTATGTAAGAAGGAGCATTACCTGGGACAAGGGAAGAGAGTGCCTGGATCTCCCTAAGAAGAGGGAATAGAAGAGATTTCATGTATGGATGGAGGGTTGTTTGGGATGGGAACACAAGCAATCAAATTGGGGGGGGGGCAGAGGGAGAGAGTGTTGAAAGAGGTAACTGGAAAGGTGGCATTTCAGAATCAGATAAAAACCTAGTGCAAAGCAATTTCCCAGGAATCTACAAGAATGAGGCCAGTTAAGATTGCACTAGTGAGTAGCCTGAATTGACTAGGCAAGACTTCCAGTGGAGGGAGTGGGAAACCAATCCAGCCACACAACCTTCGATCTACAGTCTGTCTTGCTGATGGGATATTGGGGGTGGGCAAGAGTCGCCGTGTGATTGATGGAGTGGCATCCAATGACTGATTTAGCCTAAAACCCATGCCAGGAGAGAAAGCCCACCATAGACAGTGCCTGGAACACCAAGACTCACAGGCTGTATGACTCAGTGACTTAGGATAGAAGCAAATATGACTGGGGCAAAAATGTCAATGTGATGATGCCTAATGATATTATGCTATATTCACGGGTTGGTACTTAGCCCACTTGTCATCAGAGAGGCTTCATCTGTCAACTGATGGAAACAGATAAAGACCCACAACCAATATTAGGTGGAACTCAGGGAATCTGGCAAAAGAGAGGGAGAAGGGATTCTAGAAGCCTCAGGAGTCAAGGACACCCCAAGAAAATCTGTAGAATCAACTAACTTGGTTCACAGGGACTCACAGAGACTGAACCCACAACCAGAAGCCTGCATAGTACTGACCTAGGCCCTCTGCATTTATATTACAGTTGTGTAGTTTGGCCCTTTTGTGAAACACTTCACATAGAAGCAGGGTGGTCTCTGAGTCTTTTATTGGCTTTGGGACCCTACTCCTCATACTAGATCACCTTACCTAGCCTTAATCTATGGGGAGTTGGTCAGTCTTACTGCAAGTTGATATGCCATGTTTTGTTGATATCCATCAGAGACTTACCTTTTTCTGAATAAAAATGGAGGAGGAATGGAATACGTGGTGATAACAGATTGGGGGTGGGGTGGGAGGAAAGACTGGGAAGAGAGGAGGGAAAGGAAACTGTGGCTAGGACATAAAATAAAGAAATAAAAGGAAGAAGAAAAGAAATACCAAGTGATATTTTTATATTACATAATTTTTAAATAGTTGCTTAGTTAATTATAAAACAGTCCCACACAGCAGTCAAGGAAGCAGGCAAAACCTAACAAGCAATAAGACAAGTAACACTTGAACAATTTGTTACATTACAAGTTTTTTGAAAATCAGGAAAAGGAGATTTATTTAAACATGGTGTTTTGAAGAAAAATGTCCCATTGGCAGCGACACTATTAAGAAGTGTGGCTTTGTTGGAGGAGGTACTTTTCTAAGGGCTGCAATTTTTGAATGTTTATTTATTCTTTTAATTCTAAAATCCTAATTGACAGATGACAAAGAAATTCTAGTGTAAATATTCTATGTGGTTCATGTAAGAAAAGATGTCACTTATTTCCTGTTTATATTGACTATTATATTTATTCTACATAAAAGAACCCGTTTATACTGACTGGAGCACATGGCATTTCTCCACTGAAGTCCACAGACAGACAGAACTCTTGTAGCCCATTAAGAAAGTTGTCAACTTCTCAAGTTCCATTTGCTACTCATTCCATTATCCATGGTACTTAGCTTTGATTCTTGTGTTCAAACAGTGTGACCAGTTGACCTTTACACACTGAGTCTAGATTCTAGGTAACAAGAAAGTACGGAGATGAAAAAGCAGGAAGTTTATTCCAGTGTTTTCATCAAAACAAAAGGTCTTGCCAGACCCAGCTTATTAACTTTAGCCAGTATGCCTTAATGACGTGATAGAAAGGTTGGGAGTAGTTCAAGCAATGAAATTACACTCCAGCATGGGTCATTATACTCTAGGTAAGTGTAAGGTTTATATTTTTCAGTATTTAACCTTCCCGAACTGAGTCATATATTCATAGATCACTGGGAACTGGGTGTGTATGCTAGCTTAGCTCATGTACATCAGATACCAGAACCAGTGCTAGAATAGTGTGTGTTCACCAGCAGGATCTGCCCTGTGAGGAAGACAGTAGGACATGAACAAGGTATGAGGAGGAAGAAGTATTTTTTAAAGTCTAGAAAGAACTGAATTAAGAATATATAGAAATATCGGACGAAATTGTTCTTCATAAGCGAAATCAACAATTAGATCTTGTATAGATGGCCTATAATGGTGTAGGAGGTGCTTTTGCATTTTGCATTGCTTTCATTGGTTGAATAAAGAAACTGCCTTGGCCTTTTGATAGGGCAAAATCTTAGATAGGCAGGGAGGACAGAACAGAATTCTGGGATAGAGAAGGCTAAGTCAGAAAGAGCCGCCATGGAGTCGAGAGAGTCAGGCATGGTAAATCTTTTCTGGTAAGACCACTACCTCATGGTGACTTACAGACTATTAGAAATGGGCTGAATCAAGATGTAAGAGTTAGCCAGCAAGAGGCCAGACCTAATGGGCCAGGCAGAATTGAAATGGATACAGTTTCGGTGTATTTATTTTGGGTATAAGCTAGCAGGCGGCTGGGAACCAGGAAGCAGGACGCAGCCTGCTAGCTTCATTGCATGCTAGCTTCATTGCAACACTATAATCTAAAGATACAGTATATATACATATATATGTATAAAGATACAGTATATATACATATATATATGTGTATATATACTTTATATACTTTGTATTTTATATATGTAGTGATTTATCCTTTGAGGCTGTATATTTAATATCTAAAACAATACAATGTAATAATTAAGTGATTCTTGTCCTATTGACTTGAATTTTAATCAATCTCTATGAGTTTTTAGTGGCATACCTAACTTTTTGATAAAGAATGTTCTTCTCTCTCTCTCTCTCTCTATATATATATATGTATATATACTTACATATAAACACATATAGTGTGTTCATTGGTAATGTGATTTGACTCCTGTGTTTTGAACCACTGAGACTTTTTTTTTCCTGTTACCAAAATCTACTTACACCATTTATGGCAAATGGCATGCAAAAGAGAACAATGAGATTATGCAACTAATGGACTGACTTATAATTAGAATTTTATGAAGCTATGATTCCTCAGACATTGAACACAGGATGTTTCTGTCAATTCTTTATCATAAGTTAGGCTAAATTATAATGAAACCTATGCTTATAAATAACATGTGCCAGTATTTCTTATATTGTCATATCTTCAGTTCAGTCTGTTAAACTAATCCCAAGCACATATTTGAAAGAACTGCAAAAGGAGAGTCTGAGAAAATAACTTAAGGATATTATTGGTAATGAAGCACATTGAAGGTGAAGATATTTGGGAAAGTAAATGATTCTTAGAAAAACTTCTAGGAAGTTGGCTTCAGCATGGGTTAATTCCAATCCACATGCTCTAACTCTGGTTTCCACCAGTTTTGTCTTCCTTCCAGTTCTACACATACCCTTTTTCCTTTCCAACAACCATTGTGTTAGGTTCATGACCTTGTTTTCTTTTCTAGACCAGACTGATACCAAGTTGTAGCTTTAATCTGACCTCTCTTTGTCGAGTTCAACATGACACTTATGGTTCTGTTAACATTAATTAGTATGCCAGTGGCTGAATTTGGCAATCCAGTGCAATTAATGAAAGTAAGAAGAAATTCTTAGAAGGTATACTCAGCAATTTTGTGACCCACTTATGTAAAAAGTTTAGTTGAATATTCTTTTAAAAATCCTAGTCCAGAACTCCTGGAAAAGCTCATGAATGAATATATTACCTGAAGTCAAAACAAAGAAGCATATTTCAGATATGTTTTTGTAATGTTGATTATAATTGTGAACTCAGAGTTGAGGAGCTAATTGCTCCTTGAAGTACTTGCACAGCTCTAATGAAAATGGATTCAAAGCTATCTCGAATACTCCTATTGTGCTGACATTTTAAAAATGTTTTTTTTTAAATATAGCTCTTATTACTCTGAACATTCATGTGTTCCAGCAGAGAATTAAGTATAGTTATTTAACAAGGATAATGAGGATTACAACTGACTGAAAATTCCTCTTTTCTCCCTTAAAAATGATGTATTAGAGCTGGAGAGATGTTCAGTCTAAAGGTGCTTGCTCCTCATGTATGAGGACATGAGTTCAACACCTAGAGCCTATGATAGAAAGAGAGCTGGCTCCTCTAAGTTTTCGTCAGACCTCTACACTTGTGCCAATGTGCCCACAGTTACACACATCATGTCCTCACATGCAAACAACAAGGAAAAGTAAAAATTTAAAAACTGATGAAATAAATGTGGCTCATGTAAGTAAATAAATATTTTAATTTTTAAAATTTTAATTGAAATGGATTTATGACATCTCCCTCCAACACTTCCCTTGTTGCTCCCCTTTGAGGTTGATAACCTCCTTTTCTTAGATTGTCATTGTTCCAAACACATATGTGTATGCATGTGTACATATAATATATAAATATAACCTGCTCTGTCTAGTTTAGCTTTTTGTTGCATAAATAAGACCATAGCAATGTCCATACCAGTGGACATATTAACATGTAAGGGAAAAACTCCCATGGGGTCGTACGCCTAGACAAAGAATTCTCTAATTGTTTTAGCATTATCAATGTAACTGAATAAAAAATCTAAAATATGTATAAAATATAAAATTTGAAAATAATTATGGAGAGCAAAAGAAAAGGAAACTGCACCATGCAGTAGAAATGTATATATGAAAGGTTTAACATTAATTGCAGCAGACAGGGGAAATAAGTGCATGCACAATCATTATTTTGAAAACTGTGCTTGGGTTGTATTGTATGAGAGAAGAATTTATTTTCAGTGAAAAACAAACAAACAAAAAAAGAAAATATTTTATTTTGAACTCTGTGGGATCAAGTGTTGATAATTCACCAGAATAGTCCATAAGTATAATTATTTCACTCATTCTAATGCTCATTATCTTGAAATAGTCGAAGTAAATTTGTTTATGCAAATTACTATTATAGTTTTATAATATAATTCATTTTTATAAAATAATTCATGGCTTTTATGCTTAGTGGGCACCCAGTGTGTCTTAGATTACTGAACACAGGGCTGGAGAGATGGCTCAGTGGTTAAGAGCATTGCCTGCTCTTCCAAAGGTCTTGAGTTCAATTCCCGGCAACCACATGGTGGCTCACAACCATCTGTAATGAGGTCTGGTGCCCTCTTCTGGCCTGCAGACATACACACAGACAGAATATTGTATACATAATAAATAAATAAATATTTAAACCAAAAAAACATTAAAAAAAAGATTACTGAACACAATGGAATTATTGTTGATTAAAAATATAAATCAAGAATGCATTACATTGATGTTTAAGAAAATCTATTTTCAATAAAACAAAATAAAATAGAAGGAAAAGAAGACAAATTTGTTAAGATAATGATTAATAGTGCTTAATAACTAAGGTAGTAAGGCCCATAGGCGTTTAAGCTCTAGTGGCTTTTACCCAAAGATGTATGTATGCCCAGAAGGTGCTCTCTATGTGTTTGGGGGAGCAAAGTTATTGACAATTCTCTACATTTGTGAACCCTAAGAATTACAATAACGGCGAAGCAAGATGTGCCCTTTAGTGCGATTGTGGCATGACTGATATGGGGTAACCAACTGCTTCTGAGTGGATTCACTCCACAGAAGAAACACGTGTCTAGTTCTGTAAACCAGTCCATGAGCACATGGCTGGAGCAATCGTAGCCCCCCGAAGGAAACCTACTACTACTATTTGATAAATGTTCATGTCAAACTCATGTTTGTACCCATATGTTAATCCTCTATCCAGCCTTCATCAGAGAAGGTTTATGTTGCAGTGGATACTTAGTTAATACAGAAAACCATACCTGGCCAAAATTTTAAGACTGAGTGATGCCAGAATGTTCGATCCTAAATGGGACAGTTGAATCACTCCTTCCAAGTCTCTGGAAACATTATAAAAGAGGCCATGGAAAGAATAAAGATCTAGAAGATGGGAATATATAAGCAAAAATACACCATTTGGACATGACATAGCCATTGCACTTATGACCTCAGGGCAGTGGTAAACATCTGCATAAGACCTATGCAAGACTGAGACCTTAAACACTTCATAATGAAAGTAAGAAGGGCTCACTTAACCTCATCCCTCTCTGAGTGACTATTGATAATTGTTGAGGGAGGAAATATCATTGTCTTCAGTGGCGTATTCATGAATAAGTTGCTTTTGCTCCCTTAGATAACCTACCACTTATGCTCTGGCAAGAAACTTGAACTAAAGTCAATGGACCACACATAAAAGAAGAAGCCTTCCAGTGGGATAGGGAAGGAATGAAGCAGGAGCAAGAAAGAGAGAAACAGAACATGGAAACAAGCAAATGTTATTATACAAATACACTAAACTGGCTAGCAATAATACAGTTAGAAGAAGAGTTAAAATGCATTGTTTTGTATAAGAAAGGGCTTTGCTTATTTTCTACAGGTGTTACATTTAAAATCTGGCAAAAGTGCTTTCAGATATTAGGCAATATTTCTGTGTGTGTCTTGGGGATTTGCTGTATGCATATATGGATGTGTATGTGTGTGTGCAGTTGTAGAGGTGATAGATTGATGTGGGATGTCTTCCTCTTTTGCTGTCACCCGGGTAGCAAGTTCCTAGAATCCATCTATCTTCATCTTCCTCCCCTCTGTGCTAACATAAAGAATATGTACCACTGTGTCTTTATGTGCCACTATGTGGGTGCAGGTTGTCCAAACTCAGGTCCTTGACTCTGTGCATAAAGCACTTTTCTCTAATCTGTCAGGAATGCTCTTAAAATATTGCCTCTACTTCATGTATGAGCTGAACTAAACTGGACACAGGCTCCCTGAATGAGCTAGAGTCCAGGGTCTGCCTTTTTAGCAAGTACTCAGGAGATTATTAGATATATCACAGAGCATGTGAACACCATTGTTGGACTGACAGTAGGATGAGGCCCCAATGCTAACTACACTGGAACTAGTTACAGTGGAATATTGCCTGGATCTTCTCTGAGAATGACCCCAGGAATCGTAGACACTAGGAGTTTGGTTCTCTTCACTGTTTGTTATTTCCGAGAAGTTTCCTATTCTCTGCATTCCACACAGAGGTAGGTTTTCTCCTGATCTGTTTGGCTTCATTATCAAACTGCCCTATTTCCCTGCCATCGATTAAGCTTTTGACTGCCCCATGGTAGGCACGGACTCTTTTTGGTCTTCTTTGTCATTCATCAGCAATTCTCAGGTCTCACTGAGCAATACAGAACACTTTCCACATTTCATTCCTATCCATCTCCTCTTCCCTAATAATACTCAACCTGTCCAAGTGTAGAAGAAAAGGATTATGTCCCTGACCCAAACCTCTGCAGAAACAGGCCCATCTTCTCCATTCAGAGCAACAAAATCTACAGACTTGGCTCTTAGAACTTCAAGTTGTATTACTAAACAGGGCATTTTAGCTTCACTTCCTGAACTATTTTTTTGGGGGATTGTTTTAATTTTTACCAAGGAAAAGAAAGAACAGTTGTCTTACTTATGTTTTGGGTTACTTAGAAGCTTGGTAATTTTTTTCAGGATAAAAACTTTGCTTGCTGTAAGGAATAGTTGTTTTTACCTTCAAGGAATCCTGTAGCAGCGTTTAAATGACAATGGTTTTTAGAGTCCACCATGCATGGTTTCAATCTTGAGCCAAATTTCAGACATGACACACTGATATATATATATATATCATATATATATCATAAATATATATTACATATATATATAAATATAAATAAAATATATCATAGGCTTAACATTTTATTTTGTGTTTCTACAAAACGATAAATCATTAAAGACTAGTAGATTGCTGATAGTGCATAAAGAACGACATTTGATTTATTCATTATGTTAGTTGTATTATATCATAGTAAATAATATAAATGATTCTATATCTAGATTTATGTGATAATCAAAATTTTTGAAGTCTTGTCATGTTAATGACTTTAGCTTTCCATATAAGAGGTCACATTGCTAATCATAAGTCTAATATGGATTATTATTTCAGTTTGTTCCACTTAACCCTCAATTCATGTATCAGTAGTATTTGTAGGATTTGGGGAGGTAATGAGGATGAGACAAACAAGGTGGAGCCTCCATGATGGCCCTGGTGAGTTCACTGTTTATAAGATGAGGAAGTATGCCTAAACAGCATGCATCTTCCGTCTCATTATTTGATGCCCTCTCTAACATGAAGCCCTTCATCATTTGCTGAGGGGATCCTGTTGCCACACTCTCCTCTCCAGAAACATGAGTAAAGTAAGTTTCTCCTACTTAAAATTACAAAGTCTCAGGTATTTGTCATAGCAACAGAGTGAACACCAGAGTTCTGGGATGTTCTCTGTGAG
>JAQHUG010000131.1:4131269-4142150 GCA_028555095.1 Dicrostonyx torquatus
ACACACACAGACAAGCACACAGACACACACACAGACACATAGACACACACAGACACACACACACAGACACACGCACACAGACACACAGACAGACACACACAGACACACACACATACACACACAGACACATAGAGGGCCTAGGTCAGTTCCATGCAGGCTCCCTGAGTGTTGGTTCAGTGTCCATGAGCACCTGTGAGCTCAGGTCAGTTGTCTCTGTGGTTTCCATCCTGACCCCCCTAGTTGACACAATATGTCCTCCCTTTCTTCTGCAAGACTCTCAGAGCTCAGCATAGTGTTTACCTGTGAATCTCTGCTTCTGCCTCCATCAGTTACTGTATAGATTATCTCTGATGGCAATTCGGGAAGTCACCAATCTGCTTGATAAAAGGCTCTGGCAAAAGAAACTCAAGAGACAAAGGATTTCCTTTGGCTCACAGCTCACCAGTGTATTCCATTGTGCTGGAGAAGTCAAGGCAGCAGGAGCCTAAAGTAGTTGGTCACATGCCATCCACGATAAGAAAGCAGGGAGCCATGAATACTACTGCTGCTCAGCACCCTTTCTCCAGGGAATGATACGTTCACAGTGAGTCAGTCTTCTCATTTCAAAAACCCCATTAAGACAGTCCCACAGGTCTGCCTGCCATCTCTCCGCTGATCCTATAGTCTGTCAAGTAGATAAGTAATACTTTCAGCACATCAGTTTCATGATGTTTTTGTTATCAAAAGTCATATCCCTTTTTGTTTTTATTTCATCAGTTCTCTGTTAGGTTTTCAACTATAACACAGTTTCTGATTAGATGCTTCTGTGGGGCTTAGTTGATACCATAGTTTAGAATTTAAATATTATGTACCACACTTTGGAGCAATCTGAAAGAGTATTCACTGAGTCACTAAGTTATCTTAAAGACACTTTGTGAAAATGTGAGCTGGAAAATGATGGCACCAATCAGCATTCCAAACTGGATTTTTGAAAAACCCATGATACCTCAACCTTACACAAAAAACTATAGGCAATTGAAGAAAGCTTGGAAATGAAGAGATGGCCTTCTCCAGATAAAAGGGCCCAAATTGGTTGTTTGTTCAGTGCCAATGGTCAGCTCTGAAAATGTGTGTAAAGGTAGCATTACATGGACTGAGCATATTTAGGAATACATATGTGTATACACACACACATGCTCACACTCATACATATGTATGTAATAATAGTTTTGAAGGAAAGCAGGAAGGGCTGTATGGGAGAGTTTGGAGGGAGGAAGGATGAGAGAGAAATGTGGCAATTAAATTAAAATCTAAAATAAATGATTTGGGATTCCCCTCTGTATGCTGTGATTACCATTAATGAATAATGACACTGCTTTGGACCTATAGTAGGGCAAAACTTAGCTAGGTGGGGAAAACTAAACTGAATGCTGGGAGGAAGGAGGTGGAGTAAGGAGAAGCCATGTAGCCCTGCCAGAGATAGATACCAGAACTTTAGCCAGTAAGCCACAGCCACATGGCGATACACAGATGACTAGAAATAGATTAAATTAAGATGTAAGAGTTAGCCAATAAGAAGCTATAGCTAATGGACCAAGCATTGATTTAAATAATACAGTTTCTGTGTGATTATTTCAGGGCTGAGCAGCCAGGAACCAACAAGCAGCCCCCCTCTTCACAACATATAAAGAGGTTTTATAAGGATGTTTTTGAGATATTTGTCTTATATCCAGAATAATTGATTACAATCTTAGCATAGTTTTCCAAGAGCTATGGTTTCATCTTAAAACATAAGGTACAGATGAGAAAAACTGTCTTACTTAGACAAGTAGGCAATCACAACTTGCAAACTGGAGTTTGGTTTGGAAATAATTTCTTTCAAATTCATGTTTATTAAGTAATAACCACTTAAAAGACTAATATAGAGAATTTAGATTTTCTTGGTCAAAACCTCCATGTTTTATCATGCTATCTGAGGAAGTTACTCAAGGATTTCTTCCTCAACTTTTGTAAATACAGTTGGTGAAACTATTTGTAATGCTTAATCTGTTTCAAATCAACCTTGGAATTCTATGAGCAAAATCTAACTTAAAACATTTAATTTTGTATTTTTTTAACCTTTCAGGGGTGTGCACATCATCTTCAAATGGATGACTTCTTTGAATATTAATTTAATTCATCACAGTTTCCTGCACAGAAAAGTTAAAAGTGACTTTGGAGCTTTTTTTTTTTTACTATTTTAGATTTATTTCTTTAGCATCTTTATGCTCAGAAGTCATTGTTTATTTAATATTTTATGCCTAAATGGTAGTCTTTTCATTGGAAATTAATTTTAAAAAAATAAGTAGGTTTGATAATCTATATGAAATGAAATATGGCAGTGTTTATCTTCATAACAAAGTCATTCATGAACTATATTTTTCATTTTTAATGATAGACAGTATATCTCAAGAATTTATGATTTCTTTGAAAATTTGCCCTGTCTGTATAAAACATTGATCATATTTCACCAATATGAAAAAATGAGTCATCTTTTATGCATATTTGAAACTGGATATAGTCTAGAAGCAGTATAGTTAGAGAAGGTCAAATTGTGATAGATGTCAATCCCAAAATATGATTCAGTCAGCCAGAGTGATTTAATTTAGACAATTCCAATCAGTATTTATTACTAAGGTAATAGGGTGGGGTGAAGATGATCTCTGTCAGCAGGTGTCGTAGAAGGAAAGACTCAGGTCTGTGGTACCCAGAGGAACTGGTCATATTTCAGTATTACCTCTTAGAAAGTTTATTGCTATTGACACTTTTCTCAAAAGTGCTTGAACATCATTAATGCATCATGCTACACACCTGATGCAATTACAAGATGAATTGCTTTGGATGACTTTTTATCCTAGTGATAAAGTGGGATGACCCATTCTCCACTTTGCATCAAAAGTGAGTATAAGGGAAAGGTCTAATGATGTACTGGAGCATCCCAGTCTATGGAGTACTGAAGGTTTTTAGCTTCCCTGAGGAAAATCTTAATGGTTAATCCACAAATTTCTAAGATAAGCATATCACTTTGAAAAATTTCAATGAATCTGCACAGTGGAAGAAAAATGCGGAGCCACTGTATTATTTAATTGGGACATTACTGCTACTATCTTAAGTCAATTATTTTAGAATCATCTTAGATTCAACATAACAGATTTGAGGGATTGAAGTCCTTACTAGAACCCAATGAAACTTAAATGTACATGAAAACTGAAATACTTACAATAAAGACGTGACTATCTCAACATAGCTTTGTATTAAGATTCCTGTTGTTGCCATTTTTAACTTTAAGGTCAGGAAGCAGAGGTTCGAGCCAAAAGGTAACGAAGTAGTAAATAAACTATATCGCTAATTCTGTATGTCTGCTTGAAATGTTAGCCGAGTTTTCTTTTTTTTTTAAATAATGAAACTATGATGTTTCAAGATTTTAGTATTGTTACAGGGGAGGAAATACTAGTGCTTCTTGAAGCCAGAGATTTTTTGAGTTTGCCGGGAGACAGAGCATATGGTATTGCTGGCATACTAGAGGTCTCAAAGGTTTTTAGAAGTGCTTATATTTTCAGTTGACTGTTATGTGACTGACAAGCGTTTGGTCCATAGGCACTATTTTCTGAACTTTGGAATGCATTGCTCTCATATTCTTCCCAAAGAAACCAGTAAGGCTTCCAGTTTTGATTGGCACTCAAAACTAAAGTAGGCTTTCAGAGAGTGTAGGCTGTACAACTGTCTACCACTTTGCCTTATGGCTCAGAAAATCCAATAAAATGCATGATAGAGCTCTGACAGAAAGGGATGGATCAGTATGTCTGGTACTTTAGAAGAATTATAGTGACTACAAACAGGGCTTTGGAGCAAATGCAATTATTTGCTCTTGAAATACTAACTCAGGCTTGACAGTTCATGGTGTAATTAGCCTTGTACCTCAGACCTAGGAGATTACTTTTATTTATATTTTTCATTATTGTAACCTTTCCGTCAAGCCAATGACATCACAAGGAGTGGATAATTCACCAAATGTAGTATACCATTCTAACCTACTTAGAGATGGCCCTTAAGAGTAAAGTATAAAGAAAATTCCTCCTAGGAAGCAGAAGCTCAAATCCATGTATTCTTGGTCATTGTCAGTAGTTGAGGTTTGGGCCAAATGATCAGGGACTTGGGACAAACAGAAGATTGCTCATCAGAAGTTCTCTGGAAGAGGTACGTGAAACTAACTGTTCAGATTAGCTATTGAATGTTGATTTTTATATATTAAGATCATAAGAATCTACTGCATAGAAGATTATAAAATACTAGTTTGACACCAACAGCTGCTTTATAGACTTCCTTCAGTTAACTGTTCTCTGTACTTCAAGGTTACTCAGAAATTGTGTGTAAAACCATCACAACCACCATCAACAAAACAAAAACAGAAAAATAAAACAAAGCAAAACAAAACCTCCATTGTTCCAGGGAGTTAGGAATAGAAAGACTCAACAGCACAAAATTCTGCACATCAGATAGGATCTTGCTGCTTTCCCTCATGAGTGATTTTTTTCAATAGAAAAAAGTATCAATATTTTTTTTCAAAATATTTTTCAAAAATACTTCTGTTCCCTAAAGTGTTTCTTCTCCTCTTTCCCTATGTTGGGTTATATTGATGATATCCCTTCTGCAGCTGGGTACCCTGTGGTCACTGGTTCTCTGTCCTTTAACCATCTATGGAACTCTGCAATAGCCTTGGACTACTACAAAACATTTTCTTTTATAGGAGGTGAAGGCTATATTTATCATCAGTTATAGAGATAAATATTTATAATATAGTCAGAAATTATATTGGTTTAGGAAAATGGCACTACTAGGTTCTCCTCTACGATCTGCAATACAAAAGTAGTTGCCTGGTTTAGATATAAGTGCAACTCTTGTACCACTGGAGATGCTTTGCTAGGATAATCAATTTTGTGGTTTGTAGGCCTTACAATAGGTAAAACTATTTATCACCTTTCATCCTTGGCAGCATATAGCACCTGTGGATACTGTGAAAGACGATTCTCATGGAGAAGGCTTCCAGATCAGTACCAGCTAGAATTCCCCAAGTCCTGTGACTGCAGTGTGGTGTCTTCAGGGTTTTACCTACAAACATGAACAATGTCAAAAGACTATTATGTTTTGGGGTCTCGTGGACCCTCATGACCAACAATTTGAAGGGAGGTGTCCTTTGCTGGTTACTGAAGTACTTGTTAGTCTGTGACTCCTGCGATTCCCTAAGGAATAGCTTTTATGGTATCAGAAGGAGACACATGAGCTTCCAAAGGGTGGCATGATGACCCTCAGAGTGCAGCAGCAGCACACTTTAGTGGTAGCCAACTGCTCTCCAATGTGATAGTTAATATCCACTTATCAAGAGGGAAACCATAGCCTTGGAGGAGAGTCTACGCTGCCACTTTACCAAACCAGCACATTCTTTCAATTACACTCCAAATACTTGTCCTTACATCCAGAGATAGGTATAGTCCTCTCCCTTCATTAAGGACTTCTCAGACTGAGACCATTCCAGAAAACCACAACTGGTCAAAATGCGTAAAACAACGGATATAACACAAGTCCTAAACCTAAGGCTCAGGATCATTTTAGAAGAGGTGCTGACTGGCTTAAAGAGCCAGAGGAACAGGAAGTATGCTATGAGATTTTGTCTCCTAGGAATGTTAGAAGCTACACCAATAAAGTCGCACACAAGCTGAGCAGGAGACATGGTAACAGCACAGGATAGAGCCCATGAGGCCTCAACCCTTCACAAAGAAGTTCAGTAAACTAGGAATGCTGAGAGGGGAGAAATGCTCTACCCGGGGAGAGAGCACTGCAGTGGTTATCCTGTACCTATGGTCAACTCTGAAAACACATACAAGACTACTCAGTTTTTCATTTCTTTCTTTCACTGAAAATAGATTCTTTTCTCACGCAATATAACCTAATTATGTTTTTTCCTTTTTCTTCTCACTCAAGTTTCTCCCTACCTCCCTTTCTTCTGGATACACTTCTTTTCAGTCTCTCATTAGAAAAGAATAGGCTTCTAAGAGATAACAACCAAACATGACAAAATAAAATATGATAAGATGAAGAAAAATTGTCATATAGAAGTTGGGCATGGTAACCCAACAGGTGTGGCATTCTTGGAGGAAGTGTGTCACTGTGTGTATGGGCTTTGAGGTCTCCTATGCTCAAGCCACTCCTAGTGAGACGGAGACCTCCTGTTGCCTGTAAGTCAAGATATAGGAATCTCAGCTCCATCTTCAGGACCATGTCGCCTGCATGCCACCATGATCATAATGGATTAAACCTCTGAAAATATAAGCCACCCCAAATGTTTTTCCTTTATAAGAAGAGTTGCTGTGGTCATGGTATCTCTTCACAGTAACAGAAACCCTAAATAAGACAGTTGGCTGCTCCAAAAAGCTCTATTGTACCACTGTTGTAACATATATTGTGGTAAGTTTCCCCTGTACTTGGTTTCCACCCCTCAACATCCCACCCAATTCCAGCCATCTCTCCCTTCACTCTCTTCCTCCATTCCATCTCACTCCCAATGTGATACTACTGACCCCTTCCCTGTCTGTCCCCAGACTGTCATAAAATCCCCCTCCCAGGAAGATCCCTGTGTTCCTCTTCAGACTCTTCCTCTTTCCCTAGTCTCTCTGGGTCTGTGGACTTTAGCTTGGTTTTCAGTATCCACTTGTAAGTGGCTACATACCCTATTTGTCTTTCTGGGTCTTGATTACCTTGCTCAGGACTATTCTTTTCTAGTTGCATCCATTTTTTCTGCAAATTTCATGATGTCATTTTAAAAAAATTAATTATTTGACAATAACTCCGGTTAAAGGAATGTTATTTAATCTCTATAATGGCAAAGCTCAGGCCAAATGATCTATTTTCACATGCACTTTAGAATATTTTAACTTTGCTACCTTTGCTGTGCAATTGCTCCCTAAATCTCGGTGGTTTATAAACAGATATCTGATGATGTTCCATAGAGAATACTTTTGAGTCTTCCAGGACATTCCTGTATAGTCCAGTCTTATTAACTCTGTGATGGCACAGACATTAGTGCTTGTCTTACATAAGGGATCCTCTTCCCTGGAGTTTAATTTACAGAACACATTCTCTGCTTAGGAGAAATGTTTAAAGTCTCCAAATGTTGGGGAGAAAATGTCTCAGGTTTGTTCAAATGCACAAGGCTCTAGCTGCCTGAACTTGGAAATGGACACATCCTAATGAGTAATGTCATTTTAAAATGTATCTAACTTTTCTATCTTCTAATTCAGGTTAGTTACATATGAGAACTCTTCAACTTTACAATTGCCAGGAAAAAGTTGCTTGTTGTTTTATAAAGAGAGGACTGATGATAAATGAGAATGGTTTCTTCTAATAACAAGCCCAGCATTTTGAGCATAAAAACTTCAGACTACATAAATGTAAAATATCCTTTCTTCTGTCTATCTTTGTTTCTTTTTTTTTATCCAACAGCTCCCCTTCCTCTCCTTCTTTTGCTCCCTTCATCCCACCTCCACATCCCACCGCTAGGAGTCTCACAAGCAGACCAAGATACATAGCTGTTACACACATGTAGAGGCCTAGTCAGTCATGGAGGCTTCCTAACTGTAGGTTCAGAGTCCGTGAGCTCCCACAAGCTCTGGTCAGCTGCCTCTGTGGGTTCCCTGTCATGACCTTGACTCCCCTGGCTTGTACATTTCCTCCTCCCTCTCTTCAACAGGACTACTGGAGCTAGCCTTAGTGCTTGGCTTTGGATCTCTGTATCTCACTCCATCAGTTACTGGATGAAGACTTTCTGATGACAATTAGGTCAGTCACCAATCTGATTATAGGAGGCCAGTTCGGGCGCCCTCTCTACTATTGCTAGGAGTCTTAGCTGGAGTCATCCTTGTGGATTCCTGGGAGTTTCTCCAGAGTTAGATTACTCTTCGACCCCAAAATGAAGTTCCAATTTATTAATTGCTGATCTTAGTGCCTACTCTATTGGTATTTTGTTAGGAAAATCTTCTGTGCCAGTGAATTTCATGCTCTTCTCTACTTTCTCATATGTTAGGTACAGCATATCTGGGTTTATGTTGAGGTTTTTGACCATTTGAATTTGAGTTTTGTGCAGGAGATCAATATTTATGGATTTATTTGCATTCTTCAGCATACAGACATCAGTTTGACTAGCACCATTTTTTGAAGATGGTATCTTTTTTTCCAGTGTGTTTTTCTGGCTTCTTGATGGAAAAAACCAAACCAAACCAAAACAAACTAGGGTTTTATGTCTGGATCTTCAATTTGATTCCATTGAACAATGTGTTTGCTCTAATGCAATGTCATGCTCTCTTTTTATTACTATAGCTCTGTAGCACTTGAAACAGGGAATAGTGGGACTCCCAAGAGATTTGCTTTTCATTAGTCAGGATTGATTTTCTATCTTAGTTGAGAATTGTCTTTTCATTGTCCTGAAGAATTGTGTTGGGATTGTGATGCAGATTGCTTTGATACTGTTGATATCTTTTGGTAGGCTGGCCACTTTTACCATGTTACTCCTACCTACTCATGAGTATGAGAGATTTTTCATATTCTTGATATCTTCTTCAATTTCTCTCTCCAAAGACTTGAAGCTTTTATCATACAAGTCTTTCATTTGCTTGGTTAGAGTTACTTAAATATATTTTATATTGTTTATTGCTATTGTGAAAGGTGTTATTTCCCTGATATTTTTCTCAGCCCTTCTATCATTTGTGTATAAGAGGGCTGCTAATTTTTGTAAGCTAATTCTGTCACCAGCTACTTTGCTGAAAGTATTTATCAACAGTAGAAATTCCTTGATAGAATTTTTAGGGTCACTTATGTATACTACCATATCATCTGTAAATAAGGATACTCTTACTTTATTTAATAATATAGGTACATAGTAGAATTATCTTCTCACTGGGAGCACATGATATTAAATATTTAATTACAACATAATATGAGAAACACTAAATTATATTAGTATATAATATATGGTAAAATATATGATTTAAGATAGTGATTCTCAATGTCTAAGTTTGTTAGACCTAACTCATATAATGGGCTCCTTCATAAATGCATAATGAGAATCTCTGGAGGTGTGGCCCAGATAAGTCTTTAAGCAAGGCCTCTAGGCAAGTCTAATTGTCAGAAAGAGATAGCTTGGTAATGCCACCAGTCACTGTAGGAGTTTCTACCCATCCTTTAGGGAACTTCCACTCAAGTAAAGCTGGATCCTTGACTATGCTAAGAGAAGTGTTCGAAGATGAACAGAGCGAAACAAAGTTATCAAGTTTATTAGGTAGAGGTAAGAGAGTTGGCTTAATCAGGGTTCTCTAGGGGAACAGAACTGATTGAATGAATCTAACTAGAGAGGCTATAGACTGTAGTCCAGCAGTGACCTGTCCCTTGGAGGGTGACAAGGCCAACAGTCTCATAGCTGTTCGGTCTTAGCTGGTCTTTAGTATATATCAGAACTGTGAAGGAGTAGGCTCTATTGCCAGTAAAGGAATGCCTCAGCTGTAGGATTGAACTTGTCAATGAGAGCAAAGAGGCAAAAACCAAAAGCTTCCTTCTTCCATGTTCTTTATTATAGTCTTCCAGTAGATGTAAGGTGGGTCTTCCAACCTCAAATGATCCAGATTTAGGGTGGGTCTTTCCACTTAAAATGATTCAATAAAGAAAAATTCTACATTGGTGTGCCTAGCTGCTTGGGTTTTAGTTTCGTCTGGATGTAGTCAAGTTGATAACCAGAATTAGTCATCACAATAATATAAGCTTTAGACTTAAGCATGTGTGTTTAGAGAAAGAGAAAGACACTTAAGGACAATAGAAACTCTTGAGAGGCATACTTCAGAGTCTTTACAATGGCCAAATATGTGATTTTATGTTTTTCTAACTTTAGTGTTTAAAGGATATAATATGTAACAAGATTTGAAAATTAAGAAAAAAACTTAAAGTTTAAAACTTAGGTGAAAATAGATGATATATTTTTTCTTATTTTTCCTAAGGAATTTCATTTTTCTAAGTGGATTGTGAGGTAGTTTGGTGATATATTATTGAGATTAAAGAATGAGAAAGAAATGCTGATATATCAAAGCTCAAGGTTACAAGTGTTCTGATCCCAAGTAAGCAGCCTTGTTGTTTCTCATATCCCTGTGTGGCATATCTTTAGGAAAATGAATATGATTTTCATAGGCATTCTTGACTTCACAGATTATGTTGAAGTTTCTTGACTCTCAGACAGCAGGAAACATGAACTAAATGGCAGCCTGACAGAGTTCCTTTTCTTCTTATTTCCCCTCAATCTTTCATGTCTTTTTAATTCTTCCACATTGCCAGATATAAGTTGTTGAAACACTATATACACTGGCCTTATCCCAAGTTTAAAGTCTAAAAAGGCCTATTGTATGGGCCTTTCAGGTAAGTTGTGAGATTTCAGGAAAGTTGTGAGGGATGAGATGGGTCCATGAGGCAAGGCTGGGAGATAATCAGATAAAAGTCAAAGCGCAAAAGTCAAGTCAAGGGATATAATCAGAACAGTGAAGGCGTAACAGGCCCCTAGATCTTAGGACAACGGACTCCAAAATGGAAGTACCATTGAGGCCATAAAACTCATCACATAGACACCACCACCTGCTAAAATGAAAACAAATTCCTAATACATCAAAGTCCATAGTTCTGCAAATGTCTTTTAAGTGTACTAACCTTACTTTTTGACTTCTGTAGTTCTGTTTTTGGCTAATTATTTTTGTTGCTGCAGTAAGTCAACCCAGGATGTGGTTTGGGTGCTTAAAGCAGGGGGAGGGTGGTGGGGTAGTGGGGAAGCGGGAGGGC